>JAOTRH010178370.1:0-12100 GCA_034768845.1 Heliamphora exappendiculata | reverse complement strand
ATATGCAATACTGCTTCTACTCAAGACTATTACTTCTTGAACTGATTAGTATTGAAGTTTAACAGTGAATATATAGACAAAAGCCAGTTACATTACAATTGGAGTGGTAAGAGATATGATTTATATGCAATTTTCTTTGATCGCGTTATCTTTTATTTGTTTGCTTCGTGTGCGTTGAGTGTGTCTCACTAGGATTGCAGTTTGCCATGTTCAATTCACCAGTGTTGAAAAGGAATTGTATTGTGAATTATGATAGTGTGAAGAATTCTGATCAGAGTTGGTTTAATTCGCTATTAGGGTGGAAGAGGTTGGATTTGTTGTGCCTACGGATGTGCAGTGGCAAGCTTTGCCAATTCTGCTTTCTGGGCGTGATTGCATACTTCATGCTCAGGTTAATTTGTTCTTTTAGAGTTTTTGTTTTTAACTTCAAAGTTTGAGCTAGTTTCTTTCACTCAATTTAGGGTTTTATCATTTCAAAGTATTGTGGTAGTGAGAAGCGTATCTTCATTCATCCGATTTTCAAGTTGCATTCACTAACTTCCTATATGTCAAGTTTATATACAAATACAACCATCTCCCCTAAAACCAGTTAGTGTTGAGGGCTTCGACTTTTGTTTTCAGTGGCACAAGGGTTTGATTGTCTGGTCACATGCCCTAACACAGACGACCATCACGGGTGGCCTAGTATTCTAAATCCTCTTTCCTGGATGCATTGGATCACATATCAAGATAATACAAGAGTTAGTTACTCTTAAAACTTGTCTTTTGGCAATAGTCTTTGCTGAAAGGAATTTATCGACACACATGTTTGGTGAAGCCAGTAAGATTTGGTACACACACCAATTAGATTTTCATATTTTTTCACGGCATGATTTGTTAAAGCACTTATTTTAGAAAACCTAGCACAATGTTTATAGTGATGGCATGATATATGCAAGGGAGAGAGGAGGTGAAGGGTTTGACGGTTCTGGGATATTTGGGAGGGGATCAACATATGTTATAATTCTCATATGTGTAGTGCGCTTTTATGAAAACTAAGTTGTCTTGCTCTCTGACACTGAAGCAGTCACAAAGCTGTCGTGGGTGATGCTTTTTCCCCTTTTACATTGGCCATATAGACAGGTTCTGGGAAGACCCTAGCATACCTGCTATCAATATTTTCAGTTATAAACACTCGAAGATCTGCAGTGCAAGCACTTGTTGTGGTTCCCACTAGGGAACTTGGCATGCAAGTAAGAATATTGGTGATGACTTCTGTATTTTTCTTTTTTAAGTTTAAGTTTGTAACTTTGTATGCATAAATCCTACCATGGCTAAGATGTGTGCCATAATCTTTTGGTAAGCAAGGTTGCAAAAGTTGCTCGTGTGCTGGCTGCAAAACCTGCTGAAGTTGGAATGGAGGCATGCTCTATTATGGCTCTTTTAGATGGTGGAATGCTGAGAAGACACAAGAGTTGGTTGAAGGTATCACATTGGGTCGTATGATTTACAAATATTATGTCTGCAAGAAGATTGAAAAGTGATTGTATTGCCTGATGCAGCAATTTCAAGGCGCATAAACCAACATGTGGAAACTGTTCAATCATGTTTTTTGAAGGAAAAAAAACCAGTTAGTCTGTTTTTTTCCCTTCAGTTTTTTGCCTATTTTCCTGCTCGGTTATTGATAGAGTGAATAGATTTACCATTTCTTGAAATCTCTCTCCTGATTCAATTGCTCTAAGCGCTTCAATCAATCAAGGGTTTGAGGTTTGAGGGAAACTCTAACACGCTATTGCTATGCTCAACTCATTTCTTGCCCTGTATTTCTCTCAAATAATCGAGATTTCACTTGTGTATATTTCTGCAACAGCAACAAGTAATTCAATGATATGTTATCCAATATTAAGAAAATAAATTGAAAAGGAAAGCACATCTATGTTTGGCATTCCATCCCAAGATGATCTAGAATAGGGAGATTCTGTAGGAATCAAGCCCAATGGTGGACTGGGCCGCCTTAAATGTGCAGTTTTTCTTATGTGAGTACTGGGCACTTTTAACTGTGTGCTGAATAGTTACTGTTAAGTCATCAATTGTCTCAAAAGTTTAAGTTGTTAGGAAATAGGTTCAACAATGTATATCAAATTATTCAACACTCCCCCTAACGTGCGACACTGCCTCGCACTCGCATATAGAGAGGTGAATAAATTGAATAGGTGTACCAACATACAAAGTACACAATTACAAATATAATAGGAAAACACATCACGAGACTTGAATCCAAGAGCTCGTGGAACTAGAGTTCTGATACCATGTTAAGTCACCAATTTTCCCAAAACCTTAAGCTGTTAGGAAATGACTCAACAATGTATATTAAGCTATTCAACAGTTACACTGTATGCTCTCTATGCTGCATCCCAGTATGCACCATTCCGATGTGTTTTTGATTATCATTTCTTTGCTTGAGATTTGATCAGCATACTCACATTTTCCCAAATTTGCTTCGTAGCTTGTTTCCAGAAATAGATATTTACTTAAGAAAACAAAATTATTCATGGAGGCATGTTATGAGTTTATTGTATTGGCAGGCTGAGCCACCTACCATAGTGGTTGCAACTTTGGGGAGTTTGTGCCAAATGCTAGAGAAGCAAATTCTTAAGCTAGAATCAATGCGGGTGCTGGTAATTGATGAGGTAAGAAAAGCTTGGTTTATTCCTTCCTTTCTTAATTGACTTTTATTTTCGAGGGGGCCATATATTACAGCCTTAGATCCAAAAGTTCAATATCAGATGGCAGGCAGGGTGATTGTGTTTTGCTTCTACTATTGATGTAGGTACATATGTAGAAAGTGGGATTGCATATATTCAGAACCTGTCTTATTAGCAACTGACGTCTGCTCGAGAATTTCAAATTCTTTTGAATGATCAGAAGAAACTTTTCTTTTAAACTGTAAACCACTAATTATGGCATTTCAGTTGTGATATGCGCTTTTTGTTTGACAGAGAAGTCATATTAAGGTAGATGAGTGGGCATTCTTTTTACTAAAATGAATCTATCCAAGGCATGCTTGGCTTTTCTCATTGCCTGGAGGGCTTCATAAACTTTGGTGCCTCTCCTGCAAAAAGTTCATTTCAGGAATTGACATTAATATTTGCTGCATTTTAGGTTGATTTCATGTTCAATTCTTCAAAGCAAGTCAGTTCTCTTCGAAAGCTTTTGATATGGTACTCATTAAGCAATAATCGTCAGACTATATTTGCTAGTGCATCAATTCCCCAGCACAGACATTTCTTACACGACTGCATTCAGCATAAATGGACCAAGGTTTGCTGATAGAGTTCTTGTTTCCTTGTATTCTTTATTGGGCTTTAGCACAATCTGCCGGTAATTGTGTGACTTGTATACTTAATTGTGTTTTTGACAGGCTGATGTTGTTTATATTCATGTAAACCCAGTTGAGCCAATGCCATCACGCCTGCATCACAGATTTGTGGTGAAAGAATTTGGAACCCTGAAACTCGTTCTTTTTTTCTTTTATTATTCTCATTTTTATGCTGTTCTTTTATTGTATATTCATCCTATTCTGTCACGATCTATATTGTTGATGAAATCCTTTAACGGGCTTGTGTCTTTTCTTCTCTATGTGGTTTTTGTTGGTTATCAGATATGTGGTAAAAATGAAAGGCACCAAACATTGCTATCCTTGTTAAAAAGCGATGTGCCTCAGTCTGCAATAATTTTTGTCTGCGAGCAGGTCAGTTCAGCTATCATGCTCAATCTATGGAATTACATGGAATGCATGCCAGTTTTGATAAAAGTGTGCTCAAGTGCAAAGCACATGGCACAACCAGAGAAGACCTTTTAGTACTTAAAGCTAAGCACGTTTTCATGCTTTTGGTGCTTTTTAAATAAGCTTAATGCATGCTCTCTCTTGTTGCACTTGTTTCTTTTGTTGTTCAAGAGGGTACACTTTATTAGTTTGGACCTTTAGATCATAGTAGTATTGGAAGGGCCCTTGATTTATTATATAATACCAATGTATAACAAAATCCTTTGATCTCACCTCAGGTATGTGGGTATTTATCAGAGAGTATGTGGGTATTTATCAGAGAGTATGTTTGATAGTTCAGAGATAAATTAACGGATATAAAATACATCCGGATATACAAGTAGACATAAAATATAAAGGATATAACTTTGAATATGTATTACTATGACAAGTATATACTTTATTTGTTTAGAAGAAGATATAAGTGGATAATGTATATAAATTTGTAAGTTTGAAGAATTTTTATATTTACCTTGAAGGACATTGTATTTTCAAAGTTTAACCTCAACTTTTTAAAGTTGCTTTGTTGGAATCTACTAAATTTCTTTTTTGGCTTATTTTATAACTATTAATAAATTATATATTTAAAATATCAGGCTTAATTCATGAGATTTAATATAAAATATGAAAGTAATACATATACCAAGATATAAAATACCTCCCCTTCCCAAGTAATACATATCCCAAGATATAACCTTCAATTGGATATTATATCCCAAGCTCATTACCTTGTCAAACACATTATATATAGGTCCCACTCATATTATATCCAATCTCACACTTTAAATCCCTCAAACAAATAGACCCTTAGTGTCATATAATCTCATGTTTGAAGACACGGGGACAAGAAAAAACAGTCGTTTCTTTAATATATTTCTTGTTTTTATTGGATGAAATTGCGTTTAGAATGCGTCAAAAACCATTTCATGCATAATATGAGAGTTTTACGCTTAGATATATGGTAAACTTGAATTACTAAGTAAATTTTCTTGGAAATGCCATATTACAAATATTGGATCCATATCCTATACCCTTAGTCAATTGTCGAGTTTTCGACATACCTCATACATTTAGAGTTCATGTAACTCAAGATGATGATGATGATGATGATGATGATCCTATGCCAATGTTATGAGGATTATGATTATTCACTTCTAGATTGCATTGCAATGCTTATGTTAGGTATGGAAGCCACCCTTACAATTCTAGTGGTTTCTGGTTTTGCCTTTTCGGTATTTTTTGATTCAACCATGTAATTCATTTTGATCAACTATCAAATAATGGTTGTGTTAATATTTTGTGAAGTACAAGAGAAATTGTTAAACGTTATGTGACTAGTTGTTGACTTGATTGTCGTAGCATCCATTAATAAGTGTTTCAATTTCGCTTGATGGAATTTTAAGAAATTGAACAACCATATGTAAAATTTGTACTGAAAACCTTTGTACAATTGCTTTCGACTCTTAACCACTTTAGTTAAAAGACTAAATATATCACAATAATTATATATTATGGATGCTACTTTTTCCTCCTTTTCTATGGAAAAAAGATCCCTTTTACTTCAATTGAGAGCAAACTTGCAATTTGCACTTGTGCCTAGGCTTCATGAGGCCTTTCTGCTGGAGTGCACCTCACACATTCACCATCACTAGGGCAGGCATCAAATTACATTATGATGTAGCGCTGGCTTTACCTACTGACATAATTTAATGATGAGATCTGCAACTCATGGTATATCTTCTCTTAAGGGTACATTTCTGCATGAATATTTTTATCTGGCTTAACAAAGTTTATTATTCACACCTGTTATTGCAAACTTAAGATTGTTAAACTCTCCTAGATTTAAATTTTATGTATCCAATTTACACTGCAGTCGGAGAAGTCAAAGAAGGCAGGTCAAGCTCCACCTACAACTCTTATAATTGAGTTTTTGAGGACTTCACAAACGAAAAGTTCTGATATTCTTCTTTTGGAGGAAGACATTCATTTCAATCTGCGAGCAGCATCCTTATCTGTAAGTCCCATTAGGCTTATGGATGCTACATGTATCAGTGATCTCTTTGTCTCATTCTTACAAAGAGGGGGTGAAAATTTGTTCGGATAAGGTCTTCTTTGTTGATGGTAGTATCTGATGGTACCATATCCCTTTTAAACGCTGAACATTATCAATTTGGGACCGCTTAGTCTGACACACACAATCACATGCAATCTAGTTGTCGGGGGAATGGAGAGCGACTAGTTGTTTGCCCTTTTGTTTCTGTTCTTCTTTGTTCAAAAAATATAGAACACATTTCTCGTCAGGACAAAGAATTTCTGGAAGTGACAACATCTTTGAGATTGGATCCATGATATCCTCTGGAAATTGGGCTCGTGTTGAGATTGGTTTTTGAAAACTTGTTGGTTGCCTGATAGTTTGATTCGCGATTTCCTCTGAAATTAGGCTCTTGATATCCCGATTTTCATGCAAACATCGTATCCATGTCCAAATTTTATTGATTCATCCATTGTTTTTGAGTACAGGAAATGAGACAAGGAGGAAGCTATCTTCTTGTGGCGACAGATTTGGCATCCAGAGGGGTCGACCTTCCAGAGACGACCCACGTATACAACTTTGATCTTCCAAAAACTGCCGTGCATTATCTTCATCGAGCTGGGAGGACGGGTAGGAGACCGTTTTCAGATGACAAATGTATTGTTACTAGCATTATAACTCCAGAAGAACGATTTGCGTTGCAAAGATTTGAAAATGAATTGATGTTTCACTGTACAGAGGTGTTTTTGTGAATTCAGTTTTAGTTTCAGTTTCATTTCATAGAGTAGTAGTATTTGCTTCACCCCACGCTTTCTTCTTCTTTTTCTCTGTGCTTCTCTCTTTCTGATATTTCCTGTCTTTTGTTGTCTCAGTTCCTTCTCCAGTTCTCATTTGGCATGGAGAAAGAGGCTGTGTTTTATATTTCTAGTTTTATTTTTTATTTTTTCACTATCAACTTATCAAGTACAAAAATGTTCTTTAGAGTGCATATCTTAAACTAGCCCCTTGTTTTGGTTGTATTTTTTAAAAATTATATTCAAAAATAGAATTTTGACAAGAAATCTTTTAATATTTTGGAAAGAGAAAATGCTTGGTTGCTAAAGCTAAGATTACATTACGTCCTGCGGGAGAGAAACAAAGGAAAATACTTTTAAATCGTTTTTAAAAATTTGTTTTAGCTTCATTTTTAATTCAAGTTTTTGGAAATAATTTTCTAAAAATGGCTAGCAAATCCGTTTGGTCGCTAAAGCTAAAGAATACATCAAGTCTTACCGGAGAGAGAAGAGAAAAAACACTTCTAAATCATTTTTTAATTTTTTAATTTTTAGCTCTTTTTTCACTCAATTTTTGGGAAATAGTTTTTTAAAAATTGCTAACAAATGCATTTTATCTATTTTTTATTTTTTTTGAAAAAAATAAAAATAAAAACTGCAACCAAGTAAGGCAAAAAATAAAATAAAAATCAAAACTTATGCCTTGTAAATCATATTAATGAAAATGAAAATTTCAGTCGATTTTGTTAGAAAAGTAAAAAACACGCTCTCGGGACAACAATTTATCCAAGGAGTCCGGATTTGTGGGACGGATCAGACTTTTTTCTTTAAATTCATTTTGTTCAAAAAAAAAAAAAGAAAGAAAAAGAAAATGAAAAAAGAAAGCTGCCTTTCTAACTATGGCCCTGATTGGCTTTTTGGTGTAGTTAAGGTTACCTGTCTGTCTCCTAAAAAAGTTAAAAAGTTAAATTAAAATATAAATTTTTAAAATATTTTACTCAAATTTTTATTATTTTTAATATAAAATAATATTTTTTATTCATAACTTATTTACTGTTATTATTAACTACATATAATTGTTAATATCAAACATATAGAATGGTAAAATTGTCTTACTTTGAACAAAAAAATAAAAAAAATTAACTTTTTACCCAAACAACTAATTTTAAAAACACTAACTTAAAAATCCAAAAACAAAAAAAAACTAACTTTTTTTCATATTGATCATTAGTATGACTTTTTACATATCCACCGATAGATAGTTTTTTGTTACGAAAACTTTACATTTTAGCTTAACATGTCATATAGTATAAAGTTCTATGAATAAATTTTAAATATATGTAATCACTCGTATAATTACGTATATCGAGTTCCAATGTTATGTGTTTGTAAGAGTCGAGCACAAAAATTTTTGAAAATTTTCTTACATGATGATCTCATATTCAATTCTTTAACCACTAAATCACCCGTGCATGTTAAAAATTTAAATAACTTATATCAAGTAAGTCTATAAATGTTATTAGAATCGAACATGATATTTTCGAAAATTATTCTATACTAAAGATCCCATGTTCAAACCCTTAAACATTAGGCCACCCCATCCATTCGTGTTATAAATTTCATGCCGTCTACCTTAATGCATTAAAAACTCATAAATTATGTCTCAAAATTCTCATTTTTTCAAATTGGGTGACAGAAGAACAAAGAATATTTCTCTATCTTTTAGGTCCTAAATGGGTTTTTGAAGTCAAAGAAACTTTAATTAGGCGAGGAAAATGATTGAAATTACAAGCGAAGGAACATGGAATTGTTAAAGTCATCTGCATCTTGGCCATGGCCGCCCTCATGTTTCCTAAAGGAGCTACATGATGGATCTTGTCTATCAAGAATTTCCCATCCAAAGATCATCAAAATCCCAAAAAAGAAACTTTTTTCTTTCATTTAAAAAAAAAAACTATCTGTTTCCTGGCAAATTGCAATGCAGCCTACCAAAAACTCATTAACGAAAGTTGGTTGGTGAAGTCAAAAGATTAATGGTGGGATTTCATATGCCTTTTGGAAGATTCCATGAAAGAATTAAAAGTAGTTTGGCAAGAAAAAAAAAAAGAAAAGAAGAGACAATGGTCAAGGAAAAGACATGCATTTGAATTAATATCGAGAAGATTTTCTATTATTTTAAATGTAAAAAAATACAGTACTTGTCTTTCTTTTTTCTATCAGTTAATCTCTTTAATTTTTTATTTTACTTTATAGCTCTCACTAATTTTTTATTTATAGGCACACGTAAAATTTTTAAAAATTTCATTTTAATCTAAATATGTATAAACCAAAATAAAATAATAAATAAATTCTGTAAAATACAAGATACTTAGCTCAATAAGAAGGTGTGTTTACAAAATAATGCAAGAGAGATATTACATTGATGAGAATAAGATTGTGATGGTGGGTTTTTTTGTTTTTGTTTTACAATTAAAAAATGTCAATGACTTAAATGCATTATAAATTTAACATAAAATTAGAGAAAAAAACATTAACTACAATACATTAAAAAAAAAAAAAAAGGGTTTCCGTCCAAAGAGGACAGAACCCCACTCAGCTTTTCCTTTTTTCAATATAAAGAGAACCTTAATTTTTTGTTGGAAAGATCACTAGGAGAAAAATATACATAAGTTGATTCATAGAGAGATCACATAAACCTAAAGCCCACTAAGTTGATTCATAGAGAGATCACATAAACCTAAAGTCCACTAAGTTGGAGTTAGTGCAGTGGCGGATGAGAAAATTTGACTTAAAGGGAGGCACATGCATATATAGCATCCGTCGGCAACAATAATTATTACAGGTGATGTTTGATAAAATTATAGTTAATAATTTATATATTGTAATTTATAATAAAAATTATAAGTATTTGACAAAAATTATCACTTGTAATTAAAAAAAAAAATTAATGAACAGTCCAATTTATAGGTCGTTTACTGTTTTTCATTTAGTATAAGATTTTTTAACGAGCAAAATTCATCATAGTAAAAGTTTTAACACGTAAAGTCTTTTTGGGATAAAAATATTCTAGAATAGATAAATTTATCTATACTTTTTAAAATTATGTATAAAAAATATAGATAAATTTATCTGTCTTTTATTGAAAATACGTGTAAAAAATACAAATAAATTGATTTGTCTTATTAAAAGTACGTACAAAAATTACAGATAAATTTATCTGTATATTTTTAAAACATGTATAAAGATGCATATTAAACAGATGAATATCAAATAAATACATTTATCTATTTGTTATACAAAATAAATAAATTTATTTATTTGCAGAATATTTTCGAGAGAAATCACGTAATTAGATCTTGCGTGTTAATTTTTTTGTTAATGAATCTTGTACGTTAAAACTTATTTTTTTGAATTTTTGTCTGAAATTTCAAAAAATAATTATAAGTTGTAGCAGAGATTTTAAGTGTTGGAAAAACTTATAATTTATAACTAAAATTTGTTGGAATATGTGAATTTATTGGCCATTGATTTCTAGAATTCAATAGCAAAATTCAATTACAATTGAATTGGCTATTCAATTGGTAATTGAATCCTAAAAATCAATACCACTCATGGCTATTGATTTTCCTGTAACTCCCTCCATGATGGAAGGCCTGTATATATGCTGTCATCTCTCGTATTCAGGGCAAGAAGAGAAGAAGGCAGAGGCAGGGGTAAGAAGAGACAACCGAAAAAAACAGACAGTAGAGGTGAGAAATGATAGATACAACTCAGAGTATATTGCAAGCTGTAAAAGAGAGAAAGACAGACGGAGTACGTTCGTAGCCGATCCTTGGTGGCGTTCCAACGATCGTGTAGCCATTTTATCATGGGAGAGTGACGCCGGTGGAAAATCTACAACACCATCGGTAAGCGGTGAATCATTCTTAAGGAAACTGCGTTTACATGACTCGGTTTGTAAATTTTATTCCTGTTATTTCTGTTATTTTATTTTCCTGTAATTTCATATTATTGTAATTATTGAAAGTTAATAAAAATGTATTTTCTAGATCACATGGCATGTATATATTTTATTTTAGCATTGGTTTGTCTCCTAACAAAATTAATACCAAAAAATTAAAAACTACTACTTGTAGCATTTCCAAACACCCCCACAGTATATTTTTTTTAATGGCTATTTGTGATCTGCGGTCTTTTACTTTTTGCCTTTTATCTAGTGAGTCACGGACTATTAAACATTTGAATTTAGTTTCTTCCATTTTGTGAATGATCAAATAAATTGTAAAGATTTCTTAAAAATTAGGGTGGCTTATCTTTTTTTTTTTGTAAAAAAAAATGCACACCAAAATTGCAAATTTTTTGTTTAAAAATTTTAAAAATAGATTTTTAATGTAGTTTAAGATGAACACTAAATGTTGTTGGAATTTTTAGGTTTAAATCCCAAAAAATAAGATCAATAGGTTTGAGTAGCTAAATGGTAACCCACGTAGACTTCAATCCACAATAGCAATCATAAAAAAAATAAGAACAACCAAAATACGTAAAATTTACATAGTTCAGCTGACTGTTAACATCAGCGGGAGAAAAGAATCAATCTATTATACTCTTTATCACGAATTTTAAGATTTACTCTACTTCTTATAATATTTGTATCCTCAAACTGAGCCAATTTATATCTCTTTGTACTCTCTTTAGCTTATAACATGAGCCTCTTTGAGTATTTAAACGACTTATGCACGTTCTAGGGTTTTAGAGTTAAAATCCTCCATTTATAGGTTTCAAATGAAACCCTAAAATTGGCTAACCCATGCACGGTCTATCGCCGTTCGTTCGTTTGTTCGAACAAAATTAAGTTATGTTCAAACAAAAAACCCTCTATCACGAACCTATTCGGACAAAAAACTCTTTGGACCAAAATCATCCGAACAAAAAACTTATTGGTCTGAAAACGTCCAAACGTTTCAGCGTTCATCCGGACAAAAACACACCATCTAGATTTAAATCAATTTCAACAAATATAACTATCTAAGAGCGGACGTACAAAGTACTTTTAATTTTGTATAAGTAATAACGTAACTATGAAAAAAAAAAGAGAGAGGACCTTCCTTCTACCATGTTAAAATTGGAGTTGTGACTTGGAAGCACCATATTGTGTTGTGTTTTTTTATGACTTGTCCTTCAAATATATCTTTATTTTTTTTATTGGCAATTTAAACATATATTTATGATTCAAATAATTTAATCCCAGTGCTAATTGAGTCCATACTCATGAAAAAAATGACGTTTATCGAGCATAAGTACTAAGTACAGGATTGGATCACATTTGTTCTTTTGTTATGTTCTTTGAAAAAAAGAAGAAAGATTATACTTGTTATTTAATTTCTTAGACAAATTAATCACGTTGCTACCAACGTTTCTTTCATTCTAATTTTTTTATATAAATAATAAGTTAAATAAAATATAAAAATAAATAATTCAAATCATCAAAAT
>JAOTRH010178359.1:0-12100 GCA_034768845.1 Heliamphora exappendiculata | reverse complement strand
CAATTAAAGACAATTATTTATAGGAAATGAATTATGAAAATCATCAAAATCAATTAAAGAAGCTCTTGGGCTAACATATACTACTTAATAAACTCAATCCGAAAATTGGTGAAGCCGTGTCACATATTCCACATTTTCAAAAAAATTCATAAACGAACTGCCACCTCTACTCATAGCTCAAGGCATACAATGGTAAAATTATCTCAAACCCACATTTCCACTTTTACTCTCACAACACAACATCAATTGCCATATCATTAAGAGTTCGACACTTGAATCCTCTGGCCTTTTCAGAACAGTTCAACATTTGAATCCTCTACCCTTTTCTCTCTATGCAAGAAGTCTTTGTGCAACGACGACGAAGAAAACCATCCATTCTCTCTGCTTTTGATTTCGTTGCTCCCGAGTGCTTCGTTTTCCTTTCAATCTTATCAAGTTTCTCTTTCCGTTGAGTTGAATTTGCAGGGTTTGTCAGATTTTCATGCATCTCTTCAAATCGGTGAGTTCTCTTTGGTACCGTGAAAATCTTTGTAAATTTCACGTTATAGAGATTAAAATCCAAGGAATTTGACTTTATTTGTCTCTGCAAAAGAGGATTCCTCTCTCTTGAGTTGAATTCTCTTTGTTGAGTCGAAAAAGACTAGAAATTTCTTTTTTCATCAGTTTTCTCTGCCATAAATCTACAGGAGCAAAAGAGAAAAAAAAAACTTGAAGAGACACTCTTTGCTGGGTTGAAAATTTTAATTATTATTAACATTTTGCTTTCGTCTCCTTTTGCTGATTTGTTTTTTAAACAATCAGTAGTTTTTGAATTTTTTTTTAACAATCAGTAGTTTTTAAATTAAACAGATTTTTTTCATGTGTGGAACCTTGAATAGTTTCTGTTCCCTAATAAAATAATTACATTAGTGAAAAATAATTACTTTTTTCAATTTTTTTGTAGTTAAAATGTTCACATTAATTGATTTTTTTAAAATATGAATATTGTTTTTTAAAAGAACATTGGATAAAAAAATAATTACTTTAAAATATAAAAAAATAATTTATTTTTTAAATTTTATTAAACCTAATTTAATATATAAATACCATTTATGCTAATACTTCACATTGTTTTAAGTCTGATTGACTTCTGCTACAAAAAAATGTTTTCGATCAATTTTTTAAAAAATAATTAGAAGATTTATTTATACGAATATGTTTAATTATTAAAATGTTGTTTTGGTCTCCTTTGGCTGAATATTTTTAAAAAATAAGTAGTTTTTTAATTAAATAGATTATTTTTTTTCACGTGTGGAAGCTTGAATAGTTTCTGTTTCTTAATAAAATAATTTCATTAGTGAAAACTAATTACTTTTTTTCCAAATTTTCTTTCCCTGTATGCAAACTGAAAATTAAAAACGTTGTTGTGGTTAAAATATTCACATTAATTGATTTTTTTTAAAGTGAATATTATTTTTCAAAATAACATTGGATACTATTTTCTTAAGTAGATTAAAAACTATTTTTTAAAATTTCATAAGAAGAACAAAAAATTGTTTTTCTTTTTCTGTTTTATTGGTTTTTGAATAGAAAGTGGTTTTGTTCTTTGGTTTCACCACTGGTTTGAACATAGAAATGAGACAAACCACCGCAAAGGGCGACAGCCCAATTTCTCTCTATATATTTCATTCCTTTTAATCAACCCGTTGCATATTCTTCCTTTTATCATCATCTTTTGTTTTTAATTGATTTACTTTTATTGCTAACATTAATTTTATGGTTCTAAACTGATAATGGTATTTTTTCCTAAAAATTATCATAGATATATGTGTATATCAGTGTTATCGAAATCGTACGATACGCGATACGTATCGTATCGGAGCAAAAACTATACGAATCGATTAGCGTATTATTTGGGACCAAAAAACGTAGGATACGTCTAAGTATCGTATGCTCGTATCGCAAAATTGCGATACGCACTGTATCGTGCGATTTCTAATATGTCGGAAAACTTACCGATTTACCCTTCTAGCTGTGCATCGAAGACCAAGATGAAGAAGACGCTAGGGTTTGTCTTGTTCGAACTTTGAAGAGACGACTCTGATCTGTCCCTGCCTCTGCGCGTTGGAGAGATGAAGGCGAAGAACAGACACTAGGGTTTCTCGACGCCTCTGCTTTGCTTCTGCTCTGTGTCATTGTCAAAGACGGAGAAGAAACACCAAAGAAGAGATGCTGCCGACTTCGATTGTTGTCACAGACGCCGACTTCGATTGTTGTCGCAGGCTTGGATATCGCATCGTAGATTAGAGACTTGAGAGTTATTCTTGTGCTCTGTTTGGCTGTTTGCATTTTATCATTTGGGACTTAAAAGTTATTCTTGCCTTTTTAGACTATTTTTTGCATTTGGGAATATTCTCAGCTATTTTGGATATTAAAATTGTGCATCCTAAAAAAAAGTTAGAAAAGTTGTCGACATTATTTTAGATCATTGTGTACGTGCAAATGAACAAGTGAATAATAGTGGTGTTGATAACACTAAATTAAGATTGAAGTGTAGTTATTATACTAATGAATATTTGAGTGGTATGATTCGAATAAAACACCATACTAAATTAAAAATCTTGAATCATGATACACTTGTTTTTGAATTGTAACAACTTGATAGTTGTTTTTTGACACATCTTATATGAATATAATTGAAAATTTGAAATTTGATATTTTGAAGTTTGAACTTTATTTTGGACATATGTAATAGATTTGTATTATGAGAACTTATTTTTATAATTTTATAGTAGGATAATTATTTTATCAACTTATATATAATTACATTAACATATCTTACGGCACGCAATACGATACGATACGATATGCGATACATAAAAGTGATATTACGATACGTGATACGTATCCCGATTTAACAACACTGGTGTATATATCAAACATGCCCTTTGGTCCTTATAATCTTCTTGGCCGGTTCAATTTTCAGTTTGATTTCAAGGGAGAATTGGGGTGGGATCATTGTCTCCATGAATTTTTATTTGAGTTTGTGGGTTAATCAGATTGAAAAAGAAGAGAGAGGGTGGTGAAAGAGGTGGAATCAATGGCCCGCTTTGCTTGGCTATGTATTATTATTGTTTATATTACACTAAATTTTATAACAAATCAATATAAGTATTTTATGTTTTGTAGGATTATGGCAAAACTCGTAATGAAACAATTCTATTAGATAATTAAGGCAACTGCTGAATTGTTTTATAATTTTAAATTGATAGTGGTATTTATTTTACCTGAAATTATTGTATGTGAATTATTAGTATAAAAATAAAATTTGTATATTAAATTGAGTTTTATAATATCTAATAAATATATTATTTTTATATATTTTAAATTAATTCGAATTGTATACACATCGCGTATGCCTCGACCGCTTGTATATTAAAAAGGCTAGTGGTGGACAAAATGTGAAAAGAATTCCTAAACCTTTTATCTAAGAGTGCTGCTAGTCTTACCGAATATTTCTATCGAAAATATTAACCGAAATTGCTTAAAACACATGTTCAGCTCATGCAACTTCTGATACATGATCCACTGCACCAAGAGCCCCATCGGCGCCATCATTCTAAACCTTGTTGAGCTCATCGGCCGCGACCATCCGCTGCTCATCAACCACCAGTTCCACAAGCGACAATCGGCGACGATGACGAGGATTGAGCGGATCATCAGCGCGTTCGAGCAGTATGAGCAGTGGAACGAAGGGACGACCAAGCACCAGTTTTACACGGTGGTGGCACCGTTCAAGATGACGCACGAGGATGTGTGTTTTCTGGCGCTAGAGAAGAGCGCGTTGCTGCTGGTTTTGTTGTTTTATATGACGGAGAAATTGCCTTACAAACAAACAGTAAGAACATTCTCTCACACACACACACACTAGTGAGAATATTCTCACAGTTTGTTAACATTGAGAACATTATCACAGTTTTGAACATTGAGAATATTCTCAGTGTAAAATGCCACCCTCGATTTGTTGCTACATTTTTTTGACTTCTTTAGGCGGTTTTGGGTTTGGATTTGCTGTGATGTTTCTTTAACTTCTTTAGGCGGTGTTGGGTTTGGAGTGGTTCACTCACATTATCTTTACTCCACTGATATTTCACGATATTGATGGTGCATGAACAGTCATTGAAGGCCTTGAAAGAAGTTAGCGAATTATATGATACGTGGGTTGTGTATGATCAAAGAAAACTCTATAATGCATGTGCTGTTATTTGTATCTAATGCCTGATATTTCATAAATGCTTCCTGAAAAATAGAGTAATTTGAACTTAATAGGCTGTCTTCAACCTTTTTCGATTATATCCTTTTAGATACAGCATACCTGGAACAATCCCAAGTCCCTACGCGATGAGATCATATTCTGGTACTTGTGAAATCATTAAAGCAAATGATGAGTTAAATTCAATTCAAAATTCTTAAGGTATTCGTCAAATAGTGGCTCATGATAAAGGTCAATTGCCTCTTTTGCTCAAACTGCGATCTGATAATTCTCTAGAAGATGATATCAATAAGCTCTTTGAGGCAATTAACAATTCTGTCTTACAAATAAACTGTGAGAACATTCTCACACGCACACCAGTGAGAATGTTCTCACAGTTTGTTAACACTGATTCTTACAGTTTTGAACATTGAGAATATTCTGAGTATTTTTTATTTCGAATGCAATTAATTTATTATTTTGGTCTTTTTTTCATATATTTTTATAATCAAAACTATTTATTACGTAATATTTATTAAGTAGATTATTTTTATAAAAAATTAAATTAATTAAATATTAATAATTTTGTGAGTAGATCACATTTGTTGAAATATAAATGAATGGTAATATAATTTTACAAAGATAAACAAAAACAATCAAATCATGTAGTTAGAAATATTCAACTAACTTAATTTTTTATGTTAGTAATAAAATTAATAAATACTACAAAATAAACGATTTTATTTTAATAATATATTAAAAAAATACAATATATAAAATCTTTTTAACCTTAATCAAAGGATATAAATATTTAAATTCAATTTCGATTAAACATTTCGGTAAGATTTTTCGGGAGGTTTAGCTTTCCCTTTATCTAAAAGGTTTTTGGTGGAATTTTATCTTATTGGTCGATTACGACCTAGTCTTGTGAGATTGGGTTGTGATGGAACACATTTTTAATTTAAGCTCGCATACTGATCTTTAACCGCGAATTTGTTATTGATATTGAAATGGTGCTTTGGTGGGTTCAATTTGCGGGATGAGAAAGTGGTTCGTGTCGTACCGTACTAAAAATATTTATTTAAATTCTTAATTTAACAAATAATCTGTAGGATAATGGCTAAAGTCTGAATATAATTCTCGAAGATTTAATGCGATTAAAATTTATTTATTAAAATATTTTATTAATGACTTTTTTTTAGAAAAAGAGTTTGATTTGTATTCTAATTCTAATTAAACTAAATAACTGAGAAATTTGAATTAGAGTTCAAATGAAAAAGAGATTCCTAAGGATTAGAATTCTATTTGGCCAATAGTTCTAGTGTCATTTAAACTCTAGTTTATCTTTAAATGATTCCATTTAATCATATCGCGACTACAAGACTAATTAAGAATTTCAAGAGTATAAACTCGAATCCAAACCTGACATACTCTATCTAAGATTTTGGCATAGATTGTCCGGAGCATGACCCGTCCTGTCAAAGTATAAAGCATCTCACGTTCGAATATCGAAAAGCAATTATAACAGTTGTATGATCTCGTTTTTACAATTACATAAAATAAAAATAGAAGCAAAATATTTAAATTAAAAACCCGTTGATCAGAAATCAATGTCTCAAAATCACACAACGAACTGAATCCGAAATAAAAATAAACAAAAGAGTTTGAACTACTCCTAAAAATACCGAACTAGGGATTCATCATCCCTTAGGAAAAGATGAAGCTTAGCCGCTTATGTTGCGGCTTGAAAACATGAAAAGATGAAGAAGATTTGAGCATCGAGCCTCGACCCTCAGTCTTCAACTTCTCGACACTTTTCGAGCCTTCCAGATTGGCCGCCTCACCTCGCTTGATTACTCATCTTCTGATTTTAGAGATACCCGAATGAAGAACCAAGGCCGCCTATTTATAGGTGAGTTGTTCGTCCAAAGTTGCAGAGTTGAAGTTGGACACTAAATGCGCGTTTCGTCAAGACGCAACTTATTCTGTCCGTATAGTTTGTATTTTCGTCCTGATGCCGATTGATTTTGTCCAGACGTAATTTCTTTTGGCTTGGTTTTGTCCGGACACTTGGTACTAATCGCCTGGACATTTTTCTCCTAAACATCTTCCGTTCGAACACGAAATAGGCAATTCGGATGAAATATCTTTTGGACCACTTTCGTTCAGATGTGGATTCCATCTGTTCGGACACAACTTTTATGAAAATCTCCTTTATATCCCTTGTCTCCATTTTGTCCCGTTTTACCTTATTTTCTCCTTTAAGCCACTCCATTTGATACTGTTGACAAAAATACTGCAAAACAAATTATATAACACGATTTCGAGGCCTAACATAGTGTATTTTGCGAAATAGAATCAACACTTTTACATACCGATCACACCTCTCAACTTACACTTTGATAGTCCTCTTACAAAGCAAAAACAACACTATTCTATTACCCCACAAATAAATTTTTTGTTTTTTGTTTTGAGAAGATCAAAGTAACAAACTATATAAATACTATCTCCGACATTGAATTCATACATCCTCTTGGTGAACTGTTATTTTCACAAAATTTTCACCACTAAAATTGGACCTAGCATGTATGTGTTGACTCGTCCATTTGGATCAATCTTATGCTTCAGAATACCTAAAGTGTAAATTTCTATCAAAACTATGTCTCGATTTCAATCCTCACTAGGTATTCACTCATAATAAATCATTTAGAAAACTTGCTTATGTATGTGCACTCATTTAGTATGCGAAAGAAGTAATGTATAAATAAATCAAACAATTATACCAGCATACTTTGAGACTCAAAAAGATCAAATAATGCCAAAAAGACTCGTAATCTCGTTATTAGAACGCCAAGTATTGAGAAAATTTTATGCAAGTCTAATCTGTCCTTTTCAATCAATTATTTTCATGCATTAGATTATATCTCACCTATGATCAAATAGACCTTTATTTTTTATTATAACTTTAGATAAAGATAAAATGTATCTAGGCTAGGGTAAAAATTATAAGGTCATTGAACAGGTCATCATGTAGACATTACTCACATCCCATATTCTTTTCTGCTCTCACACTTATTTTTTCCAAAGCTCGAAAATTATTATTATTATTATTATTATTATTATTATTATTATTTTACCTATTCAATATACTTTTGAACACTCAATTGTATCATCGAAATATTTTTATCCAACTCTTTTGCATTCATAAATTCTCTTCGATTTTCAACTGTATGTACTCATCATTTTCATTTTTTGTTCACAAGATATTTTTAGGTATCATGGGCAAACAAGAAAGAGGCTTAAATATAAAAAGCTCAAATGGGGAACTAGGTTCAATTGAATATCAAAAATACGAACAGGCTCAAATATGTAAACATGACCTAAAATTCTTCCCCATGTTTAACATAATCTTTTGCACAGTTCTTATTTTTAGAAAATTTCAAATTCAACTTACATAAAAAATTCACAACTTTTGGCCAAAAAGAATGAACAGCGAGATTACATATTGACAATTTCATGCTAAATAATTTAAAAATAACTAAATGTAGCAATAACTCGCTAAAAATTTATGAAAGTTTCAAAGACTAATAAGGTAATGTCTCCACTTTATTGTTTTTCAAGTCATTCTTACTACAAGTATTCGTTAGCATAAAATTAATTTCAATAACCAAGTGTGTAGTGCTAGATTGTGCCAAGTGTACACTTTCATAGTTTATTTTTTGCAAAAATAGTAATAGGTCAATAATACTGCTTTCCTTTTTTCTCTAGGGTATTAAATGTACAATTTAGATATTTAAACTTCTGAAAAAAAATTTATCAACAATTTGACAAATTACACAACAACACCCCTAACTTGAATATTGCATTGTCCGTAGTGCGAACAAAAATAATCAAGAGGAAAAAAAATTTACCATGTAAAGGAGGGATCTCTAAACATAAAACATGAAATAAAAACTCATACAACTAAACACCAGAAAGTAGAGAAAATATAGACAAATAAAATAGAAGAAACTCCACTTTTATTATGGGCCAACTATGTTGATCACATAGAAATAAAAGAAAAAACAAAAAAGAAAAAAAAAATAAAAAAAAATAAAAATGCCCTAAGAGCCTACTAACTGTGGAACTAAATGGGGTAACAAGGAAAAAAATCTAAAGAAAAAACAAAAGAAAAAAAAAGCATCAAAGGAAAGAGGGAGGAGATCCATGCTGAGGAGCCATACCAAAATGTTGGAGCAACGCACGGAGCTGCTCGTCGGTTCACGCTTACCTTGCTGTTAGCGCTGTCTGGCCCTCCTCCAGCGTCGCCTGGCTGACCTCCAGTCGGTCCAACCGATCATTCAAGGTCTTATAGGCGCTCTCGGTTAAAGACTAAGTGGAGGAGGTTGGCAATGAGGAGGAGGATGCAGGTGTGGAGCCCGAGTGGCTGGCCGGCTCCTAAGACGGTGGATGTTTGAGATTAGACCAACGACTCAAAGCGAATCGTCTATTCAACCATGTTACATGATGATAGACATTGGGTGTCGGGTCAGGGAGCTCGATTAGAGACAGAATATAAGGGACGGAGTTAAAGGAGGTTGTAGCCAGAATGAGAGGGAACACGTGGTTGGCATATGGGAGAAGGCGGGTGGCGTGAAGCGAGTTGATGAATTTCATCATCTTGTCTAGCATGAAGTGGGGAATAGAGAAGGAGGCGCCGGTGTGGACGGTGTAAAGGGCCTGAAGGAACGCATGGCTGCGCTCATCCTTATGGTCAATGGGAAAATTTTTTTTTGTAAGACGATGTCAAGGAACCATAGCGGTTCAGTGAGATCGCCATGGTGGGCAAATGTAGCCCCATGGGTGGTGCAACCCTCAGAGACAGCCAGGGCCATGTCGGCGGCTATGACAGAAGCGGGAATGACGGACAAGCGATTGACAGCTTCATCGTCCTCGGTGTCGAAGATGCCAAGGATTACGGCGATGTGGTGGACGCTGAATGTGAAGTCGACGTTGTCGACATAGGAGATGAGGTAGGAGGTGAGGCGGTCACGGTCCTTGTCGCCCACCCAGCCAAGGTTTTAGTAGAAGAGGCAGACAAGGAGGGGATAAGGCAGCAGAAAGGGACCGAAGAGGCTGTTAAGACGGCAGGACTCCAAGAGTTGTATGCCTTAGGAGGCATACTCGCCAAACCACAAAAATCTTTCACCAACCGAAAAGGTGGTAAAGTGGTGGAGCTCGTGGGCGGGCCATTAGTCAAAAGGCACATAAGTGGATGATTGGTCGAAGCCACAACCTCGCTTGGTAGATCGACGAGAGGAGGAAGCCATAGAGTGAAATTGAGAGAGGGAGAGAGTTTTGAGAGTGAGGGAATGAGGTGGGAAGCCTCTTATTTATAGATGTGAATGTAATGCGATCCCAAGACGGGGTGAATTGGTTATTTAAGAATTTCTTCCAAGATATTCTACTTTAAAGTATGAAATATATAATTTCTTGATCTTATGTGAATAAGCTAATATTCAATCAAATGTAAAGATAAAGAGTTTGAAGGTTAGAGAGATTGAAACTGAGATTTTTATAAGGTTCGGCGCACCGGCCTATGTCCTTGTCTCTAGTAACACGCTTGAGGTTTTTCGCTAGTCCCTCCTTATAGGTGGAGATACCTCTCTCCTTCACAAGGCGAAGAAACCTTTATACCAAGAGCGTACAATCTCTTAAACCAAGTGATATTTTCTCACTTGAAAGAAGGCTAAGAGCAAGTCTCAATAATGTTTTGATGAAGAATGTGTGCAAGAGTGGGCTCCTTGAATGAACAAGTAAGTACAACACTATATCACACTAATTCACTCTAAAAAAATATATCAAATGAAACTCAATGAGATTTTCTAAGTGTTTCACACAAGTATGAATAAGAATGTGAGATATGAGTGCTCAAGAATGAGTAGTAGATGAGTATATTCTTTTAAAAGCTTCTTGTGTATTTTTGTATTGATAATATGGACCTTTTATAGACAAAAAACCGAACTAGCCGTTGTGGCTGAAGAGTTCCCAGGAAACTAGCCGTTAAACTGTCAGAACTATCATTCAGCACAATTCAATTGATTGGGGACAATATTCCAGTTGACTGAACCTTTTAAGGTTCTTCAACTTGATTTTCTAAAAACATTTTCAGTTAACTGGTATTGAAATTCAGTCGACTGAACCTTTTAAGTGCATCAAATTGATTTTCCAGTAGATTTTGCAGTCGATTGATTTAGGATTCAGTCGACTGAACCTTTGAGATTCAGTTTTCATACTTCGAAGATTATTTCATGAAAGTTTTGAATGAAAACAAGATCCTTATGAATTTTGATATGTTTATGACACAATGTAAACTTGTTTAAAATGTTTCTCAATCTAAAAATAACTTTAGGTCATTCATAAAACATTTTGTCCTTTTAGAAAAGAGATATGCATGAGTTATGTCTTTGTACTTTTGGTTTCCTATGAGCTTCAAAGGGTATATTAAAAGAGTAGTGAACTTATATTGATCCTATTTTGCAATACAAATGAAAATCTTAAACAAAGTCTTCAGTCCATCGTCTTTTGCATTGTTTCAAGAACTTGTTTATCAAAGTATTTGACTTGAATATGCTTCATGGCTTTGACTTTATATCTTTAATTATGCTTAGCGCGTGTTTTCGATAAATGATCTCAATTTGCATAGTTAGATACTTAGATTTTGTTATCATCAAAATGGTCGTTGAAACCTTGTTAGGCCAACAATAGAGTTGGCAAGTTCCATCTAGACCAAAATAGGGGCATCCAGACAGAATGGTTGGTGTCCGGATGAAAAGGAAAATTTTCGAGACAATTTGGGGCCAAAATCATTTTCGTCCAGACGGACTGGGGGATCGTCCGAACAGAGAAGATATTGGAGCTTTGGCATCCAGACGGAATTTGAATCGATGGAAAGAGAAGAGTTACGAGGCTAAAAGCATTAACGGCAAGTGCTAAAATGTCGCCTCAATTTGATGCCATCCGGACAAAACTAAGGGCGTTCAAACGGGTTTGATCGGTGCAGGTGTGATGTGTCCGCTTAAGGGAATGAAGGGACAGGTCCGTTGGGATTCTGTTCGGACATAAGGACGTTTGTCCGGACGCAAGGATAAATCATTTAATGCTTTGGAAGCTGAGGTGTCATGTCGTGTCAGAAAAGGATAGACCCTATTTCATCGTGACGAAATAGGGCCATCTGGATAGAACGTTTTTTTTCTCTCTCCTTTTTTTTTATTTACAAAATTTAACTTCCCCTATTACTAAGAAAATCAGGATTCCCTCCTAGTAGGGCTAAGTTTAATGTCTTCAGCAAGACGTGGTGCTCAGTCACCGAATCAAGAATGCGGGATTAATGAGATCGGTAGAATTGATGGCAGGATCGACAAAAATACCGCTAATTTACGATTTCAGATGTTGGTCATTGACTATGAGATGCTTACCTAAGCGAGGGTTGAGCAACTAGCATGCACCGTGAGGGTAGACGTGTGCCACCACAAATGAGCCATCCCATCGAGATTGGAGCTTACCCAAAAATAATTGTAGCTTGAAATTGAACAACCACACATTTTGATTCGGCTCATACAACTTTCGATGAATGTATTTGTTAGAAATAGGCAACCCAAGAGGGGGGGAGAATTGGGTTTTTTTGCTAGCAAAGAAGATTTAAAAAACTTTTCAGAAAATCTTGTAATATCTCACACAAACTAGATATGCAATTAAGAAATTAATGCAAGAATTAAAAAGAGAGTGATAGAGATAAAGAACCAGACACCGGGATTTATAGTGGTCCGGCTTGAACTTTGCCTACGTCCACTCCTCAAGATCTCCCTTGAGTGTTTTCACTAACCAGAA
>JAOTRH010178348.1:0-12101 GCA_034768845.1 Heliamphora exappendiculata | reverse complement strand
GATATGCTCTTTGAGAATTAAGTAATAATTAATTGTTTTTTTTGTTGGGTTTATGCTATTCTGCTTATCCAACTAACTTTTGTATGTATCATGCCTTTAGAAGGACAGCACTTTCCAAGATTAGATAGAAAAGAGAAATACAAGCAAGATAGGTGTGGATAATGACTTTTATGGGTCAAAACATCATTGATTCCTTTTTGAAAATTATTAGAGTTCGGATAAGAAATACAGTCAAACTTTACTCCATCAACTTGTTAGCATATTGGATTTGACTACCAAATTAAAAGAATTAATTAACACGATCTCGCGTCATCGTGTCTTATGATTTTTATCCATCAGAAAATAGATATGTGAAGTTAGGAAAATATTATTTTTTTAAATTTTTTAATGTATTTGACTTTTTTAAATACATCTCTAAACAAAATATATTTTATATTTATATACAAATTATTTTATCAATTTATTGTATTTATTTGTCTATTAATTTTCTTGATTTTCTCATATTATATTTTATAATTTTCGTACATCGCACATGTTGACTTAGTATATATATATATAAAACAATAATGTTTGTTTTGTTTAGCTTCTATCAATTTTAGGTTCGACTCAATATTTCAAGTTCGGTCTATTTTAGATCTGGCCCATTTTAAAAAAATAAATAGTGATGAAATAGGGGGAAAATAAAAACTAGGACAAATGAACCTCTAAGATATTAGGCGCTGTTTGTTTGCAAATTTTCTCGGCGTTAAATGGGCATAAATAATGAAAAGTTTAATGTAAATTCTTAGATTCAAAATGAAACACTCAATAATTTGAATAAAGAGCTTAATAATACGATTTAAAAATTTAAGTCCAAATTATAATTATTAGTAGTAGCTCATAAATATTTTTATATACCAAATTAAATTTCTATCACCATCGATGTGAAATTGAGTATCACATATTTATGAATGAAGTGAGATTAAGAACGTTGTGTGATTAATATTACCGTGCTGATTTGCATGAATTAAATAATAATATAAAATAAAACAGGTTTGTTTTTTACATATGAGATATGATTAAATTTATAAATTTTCAAAATTACTCCTAAATTTTGCAAATATAGTCTTATCTATTTATTTTATTTAATAGTATTCAATTTTATTCAATATACACACAACTAGTGAGATAGAATTCTTAATACCACACTTCCTTGAGTTTCATTTACCTCCATATTGGGAGGATTCGTAACCCAGAAGAATTACTAATCTAGAGTATTGATTTGAAAACAAACATAAGAATAGCAAGTATAGGGTATTCGTAGTCTAATTTAAGCCTTTATAATGTTCATCAAACGGGCCTAAAAGCCATGTTTGATGGTAGAATAAAAAGAGATGAGACTAATTGAAATAGTCCCTTGTGTAGTTAGGTTTAGAAAACATTTGAAGAGGATTTAGAAAATCCTCCAAATTAATTTAAGCCTCCAAATTATTTTAACCTCTCATTGGATGAATTATTCCAATTCTAGGGGTAGGTTAAATAGTATCGGGATTACAATGTATTTTTATACATGAAAATTTTTAATTTTAATAAATATTTTAAATTATTCTTCTCTCAATCCAACATCATTTGATAAAAAAACTATTATAATAATAATTTAATTTATAATACTCTAAATACACTCATTATTTTATAAAATAGAATTTCAACCCAAGTAGCGTAATAATAGTGACCAAAACTTACTACTACAAGCACAGATAATATGATTATACATGATTTTGGGAGAATCTAGGAAAATCCGGGAGAAACGGAATGATGTTGGGGATCTGGTCCTTCCGGTGCGACACGAGTGGTTCCGGTGCCGCCATCCAGCACCATAGCTCTTCTTCGGTAATACTCCAGTGTCAGCTCATCAAACCCTATTTCACTCAAACTGAGGCGGCCGCCATTAATATCCCTTGCCGTCGTCGTTCGGATAAACCCACGAGGAAGACGACCGCCTGAACTTACTATTATAAGCGTCGACATAATGATTATATATGGTAACAGAGTTTTTGCCTTAAATATGGAACTGGCCATGGCCCTGAAGGTAAAGGAATATCAAAATGCCTATATATGGATGACACATGAATGTACGTCCATCTATATATAGATGCAAACGATTGAGAGAGACGGAAAGCGAATATAACAGTAACCAAAAAAGAGAAAGAAAAAGCGAATATAACAGTAACCAAGCGAATATATAGATGCAAACGGTATGGGATAGCCGTTTTTTTATATGATTTTTTTTATTTTTTAGTGAAAAAATTTTATGTTAGTTTAAACGATGATACTTCTTAAATTTATCCCGTTATAAGAAACTCAAAAAGTAAAAAAAATTTACTAAAAAATATAAAAAGTTTATATAAGACAAAAAAATTACTTTAAGGCTTTTATGTTGCCTTTTTTCATATTTAGTGAAATTTTTTAAAAAAAAAATAGTTGTATTTTTAAATTTGTTTTATCATAATGAATCTTGAAAGAAAAAAAGTTAGCCCAAAAAATTAAAAAAAATCATAAAAGACGAAAAAATCCACATAAAAAAGCCATAACAAAAGCTAAACCAAACATAGCCTTATTAACAAGGGTATTTAATTGCACACCCTAAATTTTTAAATTTCTTTATATATATATATATATATATATAAATTTTGTATTTGTCTTATTAATTTAAAATTTTGAATAGCTTGTTCAGATACAAGAATAGTCGGTCAAAAGACTTGAACACCGTAGCTGCTCAACTAAATAAATACTTAAATTATTATTTTTTATATCTTTAAAAAAATACATTTAATAGTATTAATAACGAGATTATTATTCAATAATTTCAAAATATCAAAGTAAATGTGAAAAATTATAAAAGTTTTTCTATCTACAAGTCTTTTCTTTTCTTTTTTTTGTTTTTGTAAAAGTAAGCGTCTCAATATATTAAGTATATCTTATTTTTTGAGATTTTAGGGGTTTGAATTAATTGATTATCTGTCCTAAAAAATATTTTTAGAGTTGCTCACTATTGCTAGTAGAGTCCAATTAAAATTGAGACAAAATTCTGTATAAACTAACTCCAAAAAAATTGATAGCATTTAAAATTTTTTGATCCATAGACCAGGAAACAAATTTTCAAATCTCAACCCTTGATACCAAATTCTCGGAGTTTGTAGTAATTTCACTATGAAGTGGTCTAAAAACTTAATTTTTTTCAAAAAAAATTAACTTTTAAATTATAGTACTTGACATACCTAAAAAGTTTACGAAATTTTTTGTAGTTCTTTTTCCAAAAAGAAAGACATATATACATATTAAATACTCGAATTTTTTAATTAAGTAAAATAGCTAGATTATTCTCACTTAAAAAGTAAACCCGCCTCTTTAACAACAACAAAAAAGTACGTCAGTATCTCAAACACTACATCTTAAAAAGAAAAAATAAAAATTTATTAAATATATCAATAAAAAAATAAAAAAATTTATACCAAACAAATTATTCTAAACAACTTAATTTTTTTATAAAAAAATCTCTTAAAAATTACATTTTTTTTATACAATTCAAAACAAGAACTAAAAATATATCATCAATAAAACAAGTCGATCGAATCAAACTCCCAATAAAACTGACACAATGCGACTAACAAAATCTAGTGTGAGAATGATTATAAGTTCAAAGCAATGTATTGGAAAATCGTCTAAGCACATAAATCCATGTATATCTTTTAATCTTCTTTCTTGAGTCATCACCATTAGCTAAAAATCCATAAATCATGAACCCTACGCATGAACCACTATAATGGTTGTCGTATTGGTAGATTTTTTTTTTCTTTTTTTAAAGTTGGAGAGTATTCTAATTATTTTTTGGTTAAACTAATTTTAATAACTCCACAATACACCTACTTCTCAAGTACACTGTGCCAAAAAGAGAAATTGTTCATTATCAATTCAAGACTTTCGAATTTACTTATGTTCCAAGTCTATCCAAACTGCCGACAAAGTGGTGATGGTTATTTGGCGGCTCACTTTTCCCGTCGTTGCCAGATCACCATCTAATCATCATCTTTTGTTACTTTCGTTTTTAAAAGAAGGTTGTCCAAAACCCACTTCAATATTCCCGCAAATCTTTCTTGATCATTTTTCATTGGGTACCACGCTTTTGGTCACAGGGGCAGACCGACGGGCTCCCTCTAAAATTTTTAAAAATTATTTTTTTTTATAAATAATAATGAATAAGATATCTGAAAATTAGATCATTAAAAAACGAAGTTTAGAACTTAACTTCGTTCTTTTTTCAGTTCACTTCTATTGTTTCTTTTTGTTTGTGACTAATGGAAGTGAAACGGTGGTCGAATGATACTTCATCCGATAATGATACAAGAAAAGCATAGGGTAGGTTATAGAAAAGAAAGAACGGAACAGAATGATAAATAATAAATAAAATAATTTTTGATTGGATTAGGAATCCAATTTTTGATTTGGTACGGATAAAAGATCTTTTTATGGTAAACTATTCAATTCTTTAAATAAAGTAAAAAAGAGTTGAACTTAAGTTGACATTCGATATCATATTAAAAATAAAAAATAAAATTATTGAAATTAATTGAATATATAGCCCTTGACATAACATAATACTATAAAAAAATTCATATAATCGATACTAATTAATTGGAATAAATGTTTTGTTTAGTGTAATTTGATTAAATTATTCTTTTTTATAAATAAGTAAAAGAGATTTGAATAACAGTTTGACTTGACATCTACATTAGCACTAAGTTTCGAAATTCAAGAGAACCACAACCCTAGCTCGATCTACCTGATTGAGAAAGAGTTAGAAAGCATCCGAGCAAAAATTTACCCCAAAACTAGGAGAGTTAGGGAATGTAGGGATTGAGCTCACCTTTATCAAGGACTTGAAAGCCAAGCTCTAAAGCGTACGCCTAAGTTGTTTAGATAGATTCCTAACTTAAGAAAATGCAAAAAAAAATTATTAACAAAACAATAAGAACACTCCACTCAATCATTATTATGAAGTCATAGTTTTACAAGTGATTTATAAATTTGACAAAACATATCGCGTGAAAGAAAGTCAAACTCAAGATTTACATATAAATAAAGAAAGAATTTATACCATCCAAGAACACGTGCACACTCTTGAGAGATTAATTATTTCTATTTGCTTTTGCATTGAAATTTTTTTACTGACTGGATCGTTAAAGTGCCCTTCGACATAGCAGCACTAGTCCATTTCATATGTAGAAAAAAGGGAACATTGCTCACCAATCGCTGCTAGCGTAAATAGGATCATGGATTCTAATATTTATCTCTCCATGATAAGTTTATATTATTTTATGTATAAATGGTTTTTTAAGAAGTGCCATTTATCTATACTATTATATAAAAGGAGAATACCAATTGATGTGTTCCTAAATTGAAGCTTCGTAAATTTCTAAATTGACCATAATACCCTAGAATTTTGAATTTATTACTATTAAGAATGAAATTTTAAATTTAAGTTTTTATACAATAATTACTCTATTTTAATTTTTGTAAACTGCACATACATGTGTATGTCACCGTTCTAGTGAGTTATTAACTCCGAATGATAAGATTAGCTAGTTCTGCCTCATTGCTTTTTCAGCATCTAACCAAGCATGTAATTTCACATTTTGAAATGAAAGTGAGAACTCTAATTCCGTTCATCCAGAGCCACTCCTTATTTCTACTTAGTTGAACTACTCCCATTCCTTTCACTTTTGGCAGACAAATCAATCAATGAGGCTTTTGATAGCCCAACAAAAACCAACTCTTTTCTTCCTTTGTTTGTTGCTTTAATTCCTATATATCTCGAGCTCGATCTCGCCACCCAACGAGCATGAACACAAGATTTTTGAGAAACTGTTCTTTACATCTTGGGGATGTTTGATAATTTAGATGAAATTGAATATAATAAGAAGAATAAATAATATTATAGATTTGATATATATTTTTATTAAGAAAATTATGAATAGCATGATATATTGTAAAAAAATATAGTTTATATTTAGTTAAAATGAAATAAAAAGTAAAACAAGAGCTATAAAATTGTAGTTAATCCAAAATCTGATACTAATTAATAATATAAAAAAAAAGTAAAATTATTAATAAACAAAATCTACATTAATAATTTAAAATTTGTCAAATTTCTAATCTTGCAAAACAATTGTGGTGCGTGTTGGATACAAAAATTCCTTTGAGTAAGCAAACATTTGTTCGTTTTGGATCCAACTTGTGTATATATATATATTTGTTTTGAAGGCGATCAGCCCAAATATATATCGGCCAACCCAAAGTTCATAGTTTGACCAAACGAGTCGAAGACCAGAGCAACCAAGAGGCCCAACACAGAACACGAGCCTAGGTTGGACTGCTCTCTCGATTTCGGGCAGATGTAATAATAAGAGTTCTAACCGAGGTTAGAGCGTATTTAATGTAATAAGACAGTTGAACTTGGAGTATTAATGGCACTTTACGTTTGTACATCTCTACATTAAATAACATTTGATGTGATCCAAAATAATTAAGCAGCTCAGTGGCTCTGTTGAAAAGGCTTCGGGCAAACCCCAAAAAGAAAAAAAAGATGACTCCCAATTAAACCGAGCCTGGGGGATTGCCCCATTTTCATCAAATTTCTCCTACCTCTTATAAATACCGAACTAAAAGACAAGATACACAGATACACTTTTATTGATTGAAACTTTGCTAAATTCTCTTCAGAGCTTGCCGTCTCTATTCTATAGCTTACTAACTTAGGCATTAGAAAGATTTTTCGGCCAAATTCGCCGGTCAGTTTCACTCTCATTCTTTGTGCAAGAACAATTAAACCAGAAAGTTTGATGAAATGAACCTAACTTTTTCCATTATATCATATACACATCTTCGAATTTAGACTCCCCACACATGCATATACATATATGTGTGTGTGATATGCTTTTTGAGAAGTAGGTAATAATTAATTGTTTCTTATTGGGTTGATGCTATATTCTGCTTATCCAACGAACTTTTGTATGTATCAGGCCTTTAGAAGGAAAGCACTTTCCAAGATTAGACTAGAGAGAGAAATACAAGTAAGCAAGATAGATGTGGATAAAGACTTTTATGGGTCAAAACATCATTGATTCCTTTTTGAAAATTATTAGAGTTCGGATAAGAAATATAGTCAAAGTTCACTCCATGAACTTGGTAGGATTTGACTACCAAATTAAAAGAATTAATTAACACGATCTCGCGTGATCAGTGTCTTATCATTCTTATCCATCAGGAAACATATATGTGAAGTTACGAAAACATTATTATTTTTAATTTTTTTAATGTATTTGACTTTTTTAAATACATCTCTAAACAAAATATATTTTATATTTATATACAAATTATTTTTACAATTTATTGTATTTATTTGTCTATTAATTTTCTTGATTTTCTCATATTATATTTTATAATTTCCGTACATCGCACAAGTTGACGCTAATATATATATATATATATATATATATATAAATAAAAAAATAATGTTAGTTTTGTTTAGCTTCTATCAATTTTATGTTCGACTCAATATTTCGGAGTCAGTCTATTTTAGATCCGGCCAATTTTAGAAAAATAAATAGTGATGAAATAGAGAGAAAATAAAAACTAGGATAAATGAACCTCTAAAATATTTGGCGCTGTTTGTTCGCAAATTTTCTCAGTGTTAAATGGACATAAATAATGAAAAGTTTAATGTAAACTCTTAGATCCAAAATAAATTAATCAATATCTTGAATAAAGAGCCAAATAATACGGCTTAAAAACTTAAACTCAAATTATAATTATTAGTAGCAGCTATAAATATTTTTATATATCAAATTAAATTTGGAAATTGAGTATTACATACTTATTCTCAACGCTGATAACTTAATTACATCACTGTCACAGCCTAATTGCCACCACTGCACGCACCCATTCATTGAACTAGATGCGCAACTCCGGATCCAAAGCAGAATATATATAGGAGCATTCAAAAACAATTAGCCGCTCATCACAATTTCTTTTTTTTTCTCTTCTTTTTTTAAAAAAAAATTTCTCTTCTAGTTTATTTACTCATAGAATCAGCTTCTAACTCATACCAGATTTTCCAAAGTGTGGTTGACTAGTGATATTTAGGGTTGGGTCCTCCCGAGCTGGGATGATTGAACTCATTCTAACTTGCAACGACATTTTATGTTCTTACCTTAAACGTTTCTTGACACTTTTATTTATTTTTGTCTAGTTTTTCTTGAACACTGAGTATGGTCTCCCAAATCAATTGAGCGGGCCAAACAAACTTATTTTATAAGTTCTTAATTTGAATATCAATAACTCTATGTACAATATATAAAACACTGTATGCATACATGTTGCCATCATCAATAAGCAATCGCCTATCCCACTCATTTACAAATACACTACTGTGTTATATACTTGTGTATTATTTTATACATTGTTCTATACATTATATGTAGACTTATTAAATTGGTTAAGGATCGCAGCGGTCTATTTACTAGAACAATGAGTCTTTATAACTTTACAAAGGTGAATTGCAAGTTCTGTAGTCAATAGAAAAGTACCACCAATGGGTACTCTTATTGACATGGCAATCCTTACTATGCATAAAATACAATGTTTACTACTGAATTATTGATATACCAATTTTTGTTAATCCAATGGGCTTCTAGTGCTAGTGGATCCTTCTTAGCATGATGAGCTTTTCTTTGCTGTTGCTTTACATGGGCTATTTCTATTGGGCTTTGGTTTGTTTCTATTGGGCTTTGGTTTGTATCCTCAATTACCTAATAAACATGGGCTATATGGGCTTAATATATATACTTTTAGTTGGGCCATTGGTGGCCCAATAAATGGTCTGCATTACTCTCCTACTACGTGGCAAATAAAAAAGTACATTTGGTCCTTCAAAATACTATTTAAGCAATATCACATAAAACCCCCGACAAATAATTTTTTTATACAAAGTAAATCGCTCTTTATCTCTTACCCACTCAATTAAAAGTATATATATATATGCTTTTAGTTGGGCTATTGGTGGCCCAATAAATGGGCAGCATTACTCTCCTACTACATGGCAAATAAAAAAGAACATCCGGCCATTTGAAATACTATTTAAACGATAGCACATATAACTCTTAACAAATAAAAAGTACATTCGGTCCTTTACAATACTATTTAGGCGATACCACTTAAAATTCTTAACAAATAAAAATTTTCGATGGACACTAAATGAATTGCTCTTATCTCTTACTCACTCAACAAAAGTGAATCAGTATTATTCCGCCTAAAATATTTTTTGCTATTTCATTACTTGCGCGATATTATTACTTAATTACATGGTACTTCAATATTACCAAATTATTACTCCTACTTCATAGACAAGGTAAATTGCACTGCCATGCTTTTCAACATAGAGTTTTATCAAGCATGCCTACTTGAAATTGCCATACTAATGATATGTGGTTTATAGCCAGGACTCATCTTTTTCAACAAACAACTCCATTTTTTTACATTATTAAGGTATTTGGCATTATTAAAATTAGTAATTTATATATTATAACTTGTAGTAAAAATTATAAGTACTTGGAAAATGTAGATTGTAATTAAAATAGAAAAAAAAAAATTATACTTTATAGCAAAAATTATAAGTATTTAGAATAAATTTCACTTTATAGTTAAAATTAATATTAAAAAATTAAAAATTACTAACAGTAGATCTGCCAAACACCCTAATCATATTGGAAGACTACATATTTTCTTTTGATCTCCTTACCCTCCAAATAATGAAAGGAATGTGACAACATTTCTTTAATCTACTTGCCCTCATAAGCATAGTGTAATTCATTAAGGTCCTGTTTGGATCTTGGATTTCTACTTTGTATGAAGGAAAAAGAAAAGAAACAAAAAAAATATGGGAAAACACAACTACAACAAATACTAAAATTTGTGACTAAATTTTGTATGACAAGAGAGATTTGGCCGCAAAAAGTATACTTTTGGTGACAAGTAGCAATATAGGTCACTAAAAATTAAATGGTAAAAATATTCGTACCTAGAAAATTATTATTGCAAAGTTAATGGTGAATGGGGCAACAGTGGTGGCGGTGGTGGCGGTGGTGGTTGTAAGGTGATAGAAGTTATGAGAAATTTGAATATGTATATTTAAATTCTTTGTGTTTTATATACATATTTTATAATATGAAATATAATAGATTAAATTTTTTATAAATATTACAAGATAGATCAGTTAGTAAGAAGTATACGTGAACTTGATGCTAAGCTCCTACGTATTTAGTGTTAATTGTATATTTTCATTTATTGGGAGTACTTAATAATTTTTTTAAAAGATACTATACTTGTGTATTGGTAACCAAAATTTTTTAAATCTCATAATTAAATGCATTGTTTGGTGACCAGCTATGACCTAACGTGACTAATTTATAGATGCTTTTGCAACAAAAATATTGGTCACCATATTTTTTTCTTATTGCAACCAAATATTTTGGTCACAAAAGAGTGAACATTTAGCAACTAAACCTTATTTGGTCGCAAAATACTTAAAATTACGACTAGTGTGCGACCAACTTTTTTTTGACCGTTATAAGTTTTTGCGACTAATTTAAAGCATTTTGTGACTAATTTGTTAGTCACAAAATATTTAATTTCTTGTAATAGAAGTTTTAAATTCATTTATCCTCTTTTTGGATTGATTTACTACACAATTGAGAAGAAAAATGAAATGTATACATTGGTAAAAAAAAAGTATTTGTTTAGTTATCCATATAAAATGAATACCTTTTCATAATTCTATTTCATATTCTTCTTGGCTCTCTTAAAAGCTATATTCAGTTGTCAAAAAATATTTATGAGAAAAGTGGGGTGAAGAAAAAAAAGGAGGAAAAAATAATATAACGAATTTAATTTTCGTTACCCGTTTAGTTTGTAAGAAAAATAATAAGGAATTTTAATTTTATACTTTTTGTAATATATAATTCTATATATTATATGTTATATTGAGAATTCTAAATAATATGTTATTTTATGTTATTTTTCGTCATTTTTGATAAAATTGTAAAAAATAATATTTATTAATTAAGTAGCTATTTTATTTTTGTAACAGAAAATAATACATATTGTATAATATCACATTAACAGAAAATGATTCATATTAATAATATTTTGGTTAATTCATTTTATGTCGTTTTTCGTCATATTTGATAAAATTGTAAAAAATGATGCACATTAATTGAATGACCGTTTTATTTTTACAACAAAAAATAATACACATGACACAATATCAATTTTAAAAATAATACATATGGAATAATATCCTAAAATATTTTAAGAAAATATTATTGTTTCATATTTATCATTTTAAGAACTCTTAATGTGTATCATTTTAAAAACTAATATTGTTACAGACGTTGTTTTATGTGTATCATTTTGAAAATATTATTGTTTCATGTGCGTTATTTCTGAAAATGAGTCAAATTTATATGTATTATTTAATGAAACCTTAATTGTATCATTTTTGTGTTTTAATATGTATATAGCGAAATAAAGCGGTCATTTAATGAAACTTTAATGTGTATTATTTTCTGCGTTTTAATATGTATATAACTAAATGAAGCGGCTATTTGATGAAATTTTAATGTGTATCATTTTTTGCGTTTTAGCAAATATAAAACGGCTAAATGAGAGATGACGAAAAATAAAAAAAATGAATCAATGAAAACATTGTTGTAAATATTTCTATGCATTCACCATATACATGAAGTTAAAAAATGATCAAATTCTAGTGATCGTAGTGATCGTATGAAGCAGTAAAAATTAAAAAACAAAATTTTTTAAGTATTAAATATCATATAAATTATTCCATATATATAGTCACGCTATTACTAACAACTAGGAATATAAAGGTTAAGAATTTTTTGAAAAATTTAAAACAGGGCCTAATGGGATATATAATATTTAAAAATAATTTATCTATAAACAACCTTCTAAAACGGGACGTATCCCTAATTTACGTAACAACTTAT
>JAOTRH010178327.1:0-12101 GCA_034768845.1 Heliamphora exappendiculata | reverse complement strand
GGAAAGGGCGGCCGTTAGTGACCTAAACAATTTGTGGGTGTTTGAAAGCCCTCCACACATAAACGAAGTGAGACAGACTGATAATGTCATGTCCGGCTTATGGGACCCCGAAGATGGCATGGAGCACCTTACCCGAAGTGGAAAATATTTTAAACCATCTCAGTTAAAGAGAGGACAGCCATCTCAGTTAAAGAGAGGACAACCAAGTGGAAAAGAGAAAGAGACAGAGCAAGAACATGAGGATGATGTCGTATTGAGAAGTTGAAAAAGACACAGGCCAACATCAGCATCTGGGGCTTGTTGATGGCTTCGTACAAGCACAGATAAGCTATTTTGAAAGCGTTGAATAAGGCCAGTGTCCCGAAAGATGCAACCCCCTAGCAGTTTATTGGACTTATTCTGCCAGTCGCCGAACCAAAAGTCATTTTCTTTTCTGATAAGGATTTGCTCGCTAAAAGAAAAAGTCACAACAAGCCGCTACACATTACTATCAACTGACTGGAAAAATGAGTCCCAGTAACCCTCATCGATAATGGGTTCGCCTTGAATGTTTGCCCGTTGAGAACAGCCATCTTCTTGGGGATGAGGCCCGACCAATTTACTCCCTGCAATCAAGAGGTGCGGATCTATGACAACACTAGAAGGGATGTACTAGGATTAGTGTCATTCGCTGTTTCAGATGGACCTTTGGAAACTTCAGTAGAGTTTCACGTGCTAGACGTCTCGGCTTCCTTCAATCTGCTGCTGGATAGGCCGTGGCTACATGACCCGAATGTTCAGGCAGTATCCTCTACCCTTCACCAAAAATTAAAATTAATAAAAAATGGGACAGTATTGACTATCCATGGAGAGGACAGTATTCATCCCATGAAGGAAAGAGATGGCACAACTCTGCTAGAAGTTCAACACAGTGAACACAACGTGCCGCTTAGTGGTTTTCAGTTTGATGAAGCTAGGGCTGTTCAGACACTAAAGAATGAGGAAGAAAGGTATGTCAACCTACAAGCTTTAATGATGAAGAGAAAAATATCCTTCTTCACTGGCATGGGATTGGGGCGTAAACAGCAAGGTATCCCGGAACCCATTCAGGTTTTACCCACTTCACATCGTTTTGGTCTAGGATATAAACCAATGGAAGAAGATTTGAAAGGGCCTAAAAGGGGGCAAAAGGCCAATTATTCTGGGACACTCAATGGATACTTCATCAAGGAAAGGGACGACTTCCCGTATTGTGATTTTCTTGAGCCATGGATCGACGATGAAACTAATCAAAAGTTGTCAGGGTTGGAAATATTCTTCAGCCATCAGTTGTCTGACGCGGGATAAGAAGAAACAGTAGAAGGGAAAGAGGAAGGAAAGAAGGTTTAGGAAGAGGATTGGGCTGACAAGCTTGATGGTACTGACCTGGGAATGTTGTTCAATGAGAAGATAACTCGACTTTGTATAACTGATCAGAACTGCTACATGATGGGTTTCAGCGCACCGGTCGACTGTACCCAGCTCATTGTTAGCGCAGCCACGAAGGAAGTAAAGTACTGGACTGTCGAGTCTGATGATGTGCACATTGTCTATCCCGAGTCTGGGATCGTGTTTGAGTCTGTAATCGAGAGCACATCTGTTGGTGCTCCTCTCCCTGCTTTTACCATTGAGCTTGTAATTCCCACTATTCTTAGTGAAATGAACATGACTTCCGACTACGATGCTTTGTTCGATTTATTTCATACACTTTCTGAAGATTTTAAATTCAACGGAAAAATTTCTGAAGAAATAAAACTTTTAATAAAAAGAGAAGAAGAATGCATGCCCAACCAATAATTAAAAAAACTTTGTCAATAAATCTGGGTGATGAAACTAAACCCCAAAATGTTCAAATTGGTTCTTCTTTATCCTTAGCTGAACAAGAACGATTAATAACTTTGTTAAAAAAATTCAAAGATGTGTTTGCATGGTCTTACGAAGATATGCCCAGAATTGATCCTGACATTATTTAACACCACATCCCCCTATTCCCTGATGCTAAATCGGTCAAGCAAAAATTAAGATGAATCCGACCAGAATGGACTCTAAAGATTAAGGAAGAGGTTGCCAAACAGATCAACACTCGGTTCCTAATGGTAACTGAGTATCCGAAATAGGTAGCCAACATAGTGCCAATTTTAAAGAAGGACGGTCGTATTTGAGTCTGCGTGGACTTTCGAGATCTCAACAAGGCTAGCCCGAAAGACGATTTTCCACTGCCACACATCGACGTCTTGGTAGACAGTACAGCGGGGTATGCCTTGCTATCATTCATGGATGGCTTTTTCGGGTACAACCTGATTCTGATGGACCTTAAAGACAGAAAAAGACGACATTCACCACGCCTTGGGACATCTATTGTTGCCATGTTATACCATTTGGCCTGAAGAATGCCGGGGCAACATATCAAAGGGCTGCCACTACTTTATTGCATGACATGATACATAAGGAGGTTGAAGTATACGTGAACGACATGATAGTCAAGTCTAAGGATCGGGATGGTCACATTATAGCACTGTAAAAATTCTTCGAGATGATTCGAAAGTACAAGATGCGGCTTAACCCACAGAAATGTGCATTTGGGGTCACCGCCAAAAAAATGCTTAGATTTATGATCACCCAATGGGGCATCGAAGTCGACCCCTCAAACATCCAAGCAATTTTGGAAATGCCTCCCCCGCGGACCGAGCAAGAAGTTAGAAGTTTTCTGGGAAAGATCCAATTCATCAGCCGCTTCATCGCAAAATTGACAACTACTTGTGAACCCCTCTTTTGCCTGCTGAGGAAGGGAGTCAAGTTTGAGTGGGATCAGAAATGCTAAGATGCCTTCGATGCCGTATGACAGTACCTACAAAACCCTCCTGTTCTAGTCTCTCCCAAACCTGACAGGCCACTGATCCTCTACTTGTCAGTGACTAATTCAGCTATGGGATGCATGCTTGCACAAGAGGGAGAAACCAAAATCGAAAAAGCCGTCTACTACTTAAGCAAGAAGATGACCGAGTCAGAAATATAGTACACGCTATTGGAGAAGACGTGTTGGGCCTTGGTTTGGGCTTCCCGAAAATTGAGGCATTACATGCTTTCTTTCACAGTGAACATCATCACTCGGATGGACCCATTAAAGTTTCTGTTCAAAAAGCCGGCACTAACAGGAAGGCTGGCCTAATGGTTGCTACTATTATTCGAGTTTGATCTCCAATATGTCATCCGAAAGTCAATCAAAGGCAGAGCAGTGGCAGAATTTCTGGCCGACCAACCAGTCGAAGGGGATGAAAACGCGAAATTCCAATTTCCCGACGAACAGTTAATGAAAGTTGGGGATGAAAAATGGACTCTATATTTTGATGGCGCATCCAACCAATATGGCTATGGAATAAGAGTTCTTCTTATAACTCCCGATGAATCACATGTTCCGTTGTCCCTAAAACTCAATTTCGAAGTCACCAACAATCAGGCTGAGTATGAAGCATGTTTAGCGGGATTGGAGGCATCCTTAGAACTAGGGGCAAGGAAACTGAAAGTCATTAGAGACTCAGCACTGGTAGTTTCGCAAGCAATAGGAGAATGGAGGGTCAGGGATTTTACCTTAATTCTCTACCATCAAGAGTTGGAGAAACTGATACCGTGCTTCGAATCAGTGATCTTTACCCATGTGCCGAGACTGCAGAACAAGTTCGTCGATGCATTAGCCACCCTGGCATCCATGATTGACATACCACCCGGAGTACAGATGAGACCTTTGATAATATAGTAGAAAAGAAAGCCGGCATACGAGATGACTGCTGCTATTGGGGAAAGCACTGACGGACTTCCATGGTACGTTGACATTCAGAACTTCATAGAAAAAGGAGAATATTTCAAGTTTGCCAACAAAAAGGATAAAATGGCAATACGACGATTATCTGCGCAGTTTGTCGTTTGTGGTGGTTGGCAGTACAAACGAGGGCATTTTGGGGTCAACAAGCTGTGTGTAAACACGGAAGAAGCCCAAGAACTGATGAAAGAGATATATGCGGGAGTCTGTGGACCACACATGAGCGAAAATATGCTAGCCAAAAAGATCCTACGACAAGGGTACTTTTAGATGACGATGGAAACAGATTGTATACAATTTGTGCGGAGGTGCCACAAGTGCCAGATTCATGCAAACCTCATGCACGTACCCCCGTCTCAGCTGTACAACCTGACGTCACCATGGCCATTCTCAGTATCGGGCATCAACGTAATTGGCAGAATAACACCAAAGGCATCTAATGGACACGAGTTCATCTTAGTGGCCATTGACTATTTCACTAAGTGGGTGGAAGCAGCTTCCTACTCAGTATTGAAGGCCTTCCATGTTGCTAAGTTTATCGAGCAAAATATCATTTGTCAGTACGGAGTTCCCCACGAAGTCATTTCGGATAATGGCTCACATTTCCAAGGGAAAATCTTGGATCTTTTCGAGGAATACCGGACAGTGGCTCACAAGTCCTCGCCATATCAGCTGCAAACCAACGGAGCAGTCGAGGCAGCAAACAAGAACATCAAGAAAATTCTGCAAAAAACAATCAACTCGCACAAAGATTGGCTAGAGCATCTACCATTTGCACTCTGGGGTTACCAAACGTCGATCAGAACTTCAACCGGAACAACACCATACTCCTTAATATACGGGATGGAAGCCGTCCTTCCCATTGAAGTGAAAATCCCCTCGCTAAGGGTAGTGGCCGAGGCTAGTATCTCAAAAGCAAAATGGCAGAGGAACCGGATAGAAGAATTGCTCTTGTTTGATGAAAGAAGATTGCAAGCCCTATTTCATGTACAATGTTACCAAAGAAGGATAGATCGGGCGTTCAATAAGAAGGTGAAGACTCGAGATCTTAGAGAATGCGATCTGGTTCTTAAGGAAATTAGAGCTCCTATCTTCGACCCGAGGGGCAAATTTAAACCAAACTGATCTGGACCGTTTCTGATCAAAACCATCATGACCGGTAGTGCAATCATAATTATATATTTGGATGGCAATGTATTCTCTACTCCTGTTAACCTTGATCAATTCAAAAAGTACTATTCCTGAGGTAAAAATAAAGATAAAATAGAAGCTCGCTGAGTTAAAAACTGAAAAGGCAATTCAGGCAAAAGTTAGAGCAGCCCGCAAGGCCGAAAACTCGAAAGGACGACCTTGACAAAAATTAGGGCATTATAAAAGGAAAGTGTCAATACCCAAGTAAAAATCGAGCCAGACCTACGTTAAGGCCTGATTCCATCTTTTTGGGATACGTAGGCAACTTCTTTAAGAAATCTGGCCACTTTCTTTGTCTTTAACCATCTTGAATCTGAATAAGATCAATGCAAATTAATTCTTGAATTTTAATAATAAAGTCATTAAATTTTTGGATAAATTTAAACCATCTTAAACACTAAGTGGGAGTTTTTTCATTACTTTAGGCAATACTACAAAGTTCTTAAATAAAAGGAGGGCACACAAGTCCCAAACTCTACAGATAAAAAAAAAAGCTGTGAAATTTTTCAAAATAAAGCAGAGATCTTCAAACCCTTCTCCTTTTCATTGCTTGTTTTCCCTCTTCTCTATCTTTCTTTACCCTATCTTGCGTCAACCGTGTCTTGTAGTCAGCAGAAAGATCAGGACACTGCAACTCGTGCATCTCCGGCAATGAGCGAGATGGTCAGGCATCCCAATATTGTGTTAGAAGAGGAGCCTGCAGCGTAGAGGAAAACAAACGGCCTCGAATACTAGGAAATACGATCTGACTTCGCCCGAACTGCCGCATGATCTTATGGGGGTAGTAGAAAGTAGTCTGACGTAGGCCAACAAACAGCACACCAGGATGATCCATAGTGGTCAGAGTCATAGCAGGAATCCGCCACCAGGGCACTGCCAGGTAATGTCTGGGCCAGTCAGAGCAGAAAGATATTGTCACCAAGATGCCTTAGTGTCACATATCTGATAATGCGAATGGTAAAGGAAAGCAGCGGCATTGTGTCTATTAGTGGGAGGCCTTTATATAAGGTTCACCTTTTCCATCAGCCAGATCTATAGCAAGAATTAGAACAGTAAGAGAAAGACCTTTGCAGTATAACAGAGAACTTGATACAGAGAGAGATGTTAAGCTCACCTAAAGAAGTAAGGGACTGCCAGCAAAGGTGATGGTTTCGCCACGATGAACAGCGTCCAAGCCCAATAGTGTCTTAGCCAAAACCAGGGGCACGAAGTCTTTTTCCATCCACATTTGGTCAGCAATGTCAACCAGGACACAACTAACCCGCCCATCGAAAGGGACAAGTAGATACTAGGCAATGAGGCAAAAGAAAAGTGCATAACGGTGCCGCAGCTGAAAGTCTAGATCGCTGAGGTCACCAGTGGGATGAAACCTCTCAATAAGTCATGAAATGTCGAGACAGTCATCCAAGGTCATACGAGAAGCCTCCATCTTAGACAGACCGCAGAGTTGCATCACCTGCTGCCGAGTAGAGAGAATGGGAGTGGGAATGACAACGAAACTCCGCTGAGTCAAGTCCAAAATGGTAGCAAACTCCTATACAGTAGGACATAGTTCATCAAGACCGAACCGAAAGACATGAGACTGAGGATTCCACAGTTGTGTAGCAGCAGCTAGTAAAGGTCTGTTAATCTTCACAGTCCTCAATGAGAAAAGGGCGTTAAGGCCAAAGGGGGTGAAGTTCAAACGTTTAATGTGAAAAAGTGTTTCAATCCATGGAGAAAGAGGAGAAGCCATCTGAGTCGGAGTAACGGTAAATAGGGCATTCAAGACTGTATTTATAAGGCTAGGAAGGGAAAAAATTTGAAATTTCGACAAAAAGGACAATAAATGTGGCGACCGCCACCTTGTTAGTAGGCGACCACCAACTCTAAAAAACATAGTACAGTGACATCATTCCTTTGACCAGGCGACCACGATGTTGAAGAGGGTGACCGCCAAGTAGACATTTTAGGAAAGTGGTGACCGCCATGTTATATTATGGCGACCGCCATGTTCTAACACGGCGGGTGTGGGGCAGTTTTCAGTTTGTGTGATCTGAATTAGTTGTGACATCTGAACTATGCACCTAAGGCAGTTTGGGTAGTAAATAAGAGAGAACCATACGGCAGACAGATAAGTACATAATGAAATGGTAAAGTGCATCAAAAAGTAGCAAAGTAATACTGGGGCACTCGGGCCCAATAAACAGCAAAATTAGGCACGCAAGCCCGTGAGGGCATCAAACTGGGGCACGCAGGCCCATCAAAATAAAAGTATCAAATAGTAAATAAAGATGGGGAAGGGGAAAGCTCTCTCTCTCATGAATGCCTGGGGCGAACTCGGTGGGAGGAAGGACTAGTCTCGTCCGAGCTGTCGTCCTCGAACAGTCTGTCGAAGTCGTCGCCGTCATCACTGCTAGAGGAAGAGACAACTCTAGATCAGCTCCGAGCAGATGAAACGAACCCTCTAGAACGAGCCCGAGAGGACGCCCGAGAACCACGACCTCTAACCGGGGCTGAAGCAGGTGGTGGCATCACACTGATAGCCAGAGATGGAGGCTGCCAAAAGAAGAACAAGACTCAGAACAAAATAACGACAAGAAAATGCAAAAAAATTGACACATATAAGCTACTCACGGAAGCTACTGGTATGAAAGCAACGCCAGCTGCCCGCATCGAGGCATCCATTTGCCGAACCAGTACTCTCAAATCGGTAATCATCAGCATCGCCCGATCTACCCAAGCCTGGTCGACCTGTAAAAGAGAACAGTTCTAAAATAAACTAGACAGGTAAAGAAAGAACAAGTGACTGAGAGAAAGGTAGAAGACAAACCAGGCCGATGTCATCCTTGAACTCCGATTCTGGCATAACAGGAATCGACAGAGAGAATGGGAAGCCATATACCACAGTCTAGACGTCCCATGGTAACTCTGGGCCCCTCCCACCAGCCGCAGCCCCAGCATCTCCAGTAGCAGCTCCACCCGAACTAGCATCAGCAACAGCACCAATACCAGCAGCCTCTGGTGCCAGTCCTCGCCTCCTACCCCCTGGGGCAACCGGGTCGGGTCCTAGTGGTCTCATCAGATGAGCCCGGCCCCAGGCCATGTAGTCTCCCTCCACTACAGGCAGCTCCATAGCGGGGGTCCCCACTGTCTCCAACAGCAGGTCGATAGGGCCCAGATCCTCGGTCCGGCGCATACAGGCCGGAGGAACCACTGGAATTCAAAATACATCCAGGCCAAGCGACTGGCGAACCACTCGCTCTCCCATATAGTATTCCCGTCCAAATGGCCCTTCCAGTAAGATCCGCCTGGAAGTGATATCTCGGCTACGCATCAAGTCTGCACCAGCCTGGTCCTCAACTCCTTGCCAGACGCCCCAGTGAACCTACAAAAAACAATGATATACAGTGCAGCATCAGTAAACGAAATGCAGTAATCAGTATGGTACAGTGCAGTAATCAGTATGGTGCAGTGTAGTGAACAAGTATGGTGCATAGGGTAATGAGCAGTAAGTGATACCTGGTCAGGAGTCAGCCGGTCTAGTGAGACCCAAAATCGATCAATGTCCTTCCCCCCGGCTTTCTTCCCCTTCAGCCCATGGGACCACCGGGCTACACGAGAAATAACCAGAGGGTCTGCCATAGAGTTCGCTGGGACGTGAAGCCCGAGGAACTCATAGGTCCATAACTGCAAAGAAAAAGATGTCAGCAAACTAAAATAACAGATAACATAAATGGATAAAGAACTACATAAACTAAGTCATACCTCCCAGACCCTCCAGTATCCTCCGATGTTGAGCTCCTGAAGGAACCGAGTCAAGGTCCGCATGAAGCTGTAGAGAGTGGCCAGTGCAGCGCCTTCTCAGTCATACGAAGCAACCTGGTCAAGACGAGCCAGGACGCCCAAGTTGTGTAAATGAATGGTAGTCTCCTTGTTCGAAAAAAAGGAGGTACCAAACATATACATCAAGAATCCCCAGGCAACCCACTCGTAGTGGCGAGGCTCGGTGCACTGAAAGTATCAAAAGCGGTTGAAGAACCAGGTGTATCTAACTCGATCCCGGTCCATCTGCACGGGGACAGCCCCGACGAAATACAGCAACATGTCGGCGGACTACGTAATGGTGGGATCAAATGGGATGGGAGCTCCTTCAACTCGGATGCCTGTGATGATTGCGAAGTCCAGAGGCGTAATGGTGGCCTCGAAGGTGGTGAAATGGAAGGTGTTGGTGGTATCCCACCACCGCTCGGCCAAGGCTGCCAGCCATACCCGATCGTTGCTCATCTTACCCAGTAGGGGTATGAAATGAACAAAATCAGAGGCATAAATGTAAGCCGGCTCGGAGTAGGGAGGGCATCATACCACTCCAACACCTTCCCAGAGGTAGAACCTCCGAAGCCTCGGACATAATGACCAGCTTGTAAAAGGAGACTGATAGAGAACATATAAAGAACAAATCAAGCAAGCAAAGTGTAGGAAATATCTGAAGGCAAAAGCCCTAAGAAACTAGGCGCCGCAACCCTAGATTCGTACTTAAGTGGCAACCCTTTGGTTTCTTTCAAGCCCTAAGGAACTAGGCACCCTAACCCTAGGTTCGTGATTCCTAGTGACCCTAAGTTCTGGTGCACCAGTCAAATTTCTATCATTCTTTCCTAGATTTTTTCTCAAATGATAGAAAAAAAAGAGAAAAAAAAAGAACAAAAATCTTCCTAAGATTTCTGAGATTCTTCTAAGGTTTTTTAGCAAATTTCTAAGGCATTCTTAAAATTTTTCTTAATTTTCTAAACTTTTCCTCAAATTTATAAGGTTTTCTAAAATTTTCTAGTATTTTTTAAAATATTTCTAAGATGTTCCTAAAATTTTCTTATAAGGTTTTCTAAAATTTTCTAGTATTTTTTAAAATATTTCTAAGATTTTTCCAAAATTTTCTAGTATTTTCTAAAATATTTTTAAAATTTTCTCAAAATTTTCTAGGATTTTCTTAAAAAAATTTCAAAATTTTTTCTTAAATTTATAGGATTTTTCTTCTTGGATTTTCTAAATATTTCTAGAACTTTTTCAAAAAAATTTCAAAATTTTCCACGAATTTTTAGAATTTTTCTCAAAATTTTCTAAAGATTTCCAAAATTTATTCAAGTTTTTAAAAAAACTTACTCTAATTTTCTAAGTCTCTTTCCAAAAAAAAAAAAAACAAGAATCAAAAATCAAAACAAAGCATTCCGCCCTAGATTGTGTTTCTCTCGAAACAAACAATAAAACTTTTTTTAAAGATTTTTGCTAAAATAATCGCCCATTTTTGTTGGTTGTTTAAAAGATCATAATTGTCATTACTGTTTTGATCTCCATTGCATAGGTACCTAAGCTAAACTTAAATTTCAATCATCATCCATCAATCAGCATCCACATCAAAATCATTCAACGCATCAAAAATAAATCATCAATCATCATCATCAAAACACATCACATAGGAAATCCTAAACATGCGTCTACGTTAGATATTCCATACTCCGGTATTAAAACGAGTAAGGATTGGGTACTTACCGATGGGCGTTGATGAGATATATGATAGTCAGGCTCCCGCAGAAGAAGGTTGGCAGCAACAGCATCCTCGGGAGGCTTATAGCATCTCAAACCGCGAGGAACCGCGCGATGAGGTATTGGATCATATGTATGCGGGTCAAAAGGTGCTGGATGACCGTCTCCAGCATCGAGGGCCAGAAAGTTAGCCATCACGGCCTCTGCAGCAGCGTCAGCAGCCGCCTGAGCCTCAGCGGCTGCTCGCGCCTCCTCCTCAGTAGCATGGCGGGAGGCATGCTCCGCCTCAAGAACTAGAGCATCCATCGCAGTAGTGGGCTGTGTGAAAGTGCCCCCACTAGTGGGAGGGCTCCGTCGTGCCCCAAGGTCGTCGTCCTCATGGCCCTGGCCGGCCATAAAGAGGAATGGGATCACGAATAGAAGGGTAAACATCTTGAGAAGCAAGAAAAAAGCAAGAGAAGCTAAGAAGCAAGAAAGGAACAAGGGGAAAGGCTTGGGAGTGAAAGAAAAGACGAGAGAGAATAGATACGCTAGCGAGAGAGTGGAAATGGGTGAATGAACCAAAACTGCGCGCCTGGAGGGCCTTATGCGCCCCTGGAGTTGGCGGTCGCCAACTCCAAAGTGAGCGACAGCCAGGTTTCCCAAAAGCCACACGGTGACTGCCATGTTCGAAGGGTTTTTACCCGGCGACCGCCATGTCAAAAGGGGTTGGGCTTGGCGACCACTAGGTAGCCAAAAGTCACGTCAGGTCAGTTTGTCATTATGACGTTTTAGGGTTTTTAAGGGCTATTTGGGCATTTTTGAGTGTTTTGTTATCATTATCATGCATTAATTCACTAAATTATTTTCTTTAGGAAAAATAATTTTCAAAAAACATAAAAAATTTTATGTTTATTTTTGTATACAAATTTTGTTTCTAAAAATAACTTTTAGAACTTTTCAAAAATAATTTTGTAATCTCGAAAGTTTCTCGTGAAAATTTTGTGTGTTTTAAACCCTTATATCTTTGAGCTATTTTCTTCTCCCAATAAATTTAATTTTAAGTTGTAACTTGGCTTTTAAATTATTTTTATCTCATGCCTCGTCCTGAATTTTTAGGTCTTAACTTGACCTATTAATTCGTAGCTTTTTCCTCTGATAAATTTAATTTTAAGTCATAACTTGGCTTCTAAATTATTTTTATCTCATGCATCTTTCCAAAATTTTTAGATCTCAACTCGACCTATTAATTTGCGATCTTTCTTTCCGATAAATCAAAAAGTTTCAGCCGTGGCTTAGCTTCCGATCATTTTAAATCTCTTTTCCGATAAACCTACCCTTTAAGTCTCATATTCTTGGATCCCGACTTAAATTATCAATTTGATGTTTACCTCGTCGGTCCTCCTCACAACCCTAAACTGACTCATCGGTCCTCCTCACGATCATAAACTGACTCGTCGATCCTCTTCACGACCCTAAACTGACTCATCGGTCCTCCTCATGACCCTAAACTGATTCGTCGGTCCTCCTCACGATCCTAAACTGACTCATCGGTCCTCCTCACGACCCTAAACTGACT
>JAOTRH010178316.1:0-12102 GCA_034768845.1 Heliamphora exappendiculata | reverse complement strand
AGAAATTATAATGGTTGGAGTCTCTTTGATGTTAAAATTAAATCTGAATGAGTGTTAGTGTAATTTTTAAAATTACAAAAAAATTTATATTTTTGTCAAAAATTTCAAAATGAGTTTGTGGAATTTTTCGATTTTAAAAAGAAGAAAGGGAAAAAGAAAAGCGTCCACAACTGTGAGAAGTGAGAAGTGAGAACTTCGAGAGACGCATAGCAAAGATCGTTACGCTTTATTCGGTCCCGCAGGAAGGGCAAATTATCATGTAATACTAAAGTACCATGTAAACACATATATTTTTAATAAATAATTTATATTATAATTTATATAATATGAATTATTTTTTTATCTTTTAATTACTTAATCAAGATGAGTTATTATGCTCTTATTATAGAATTTATCATCACTGTATTAAATAAAGATAATACATAAACTTCACACATGATATTCCTGAACCACCGAATAATTACTCAGCAGGAAGGCTTTGCAAAGGCTCTGGGATTAAAGTTACGAAAATAGCCCGGCCTTGTGACTCTCACCAAATTCAGGATTAGAGACCCCAGTCAATACTAGCTGTCTCTAAAGTTTGAACGACCATGGAAGAGGAATTTATTATCTAATTAGGGGCTTTTCTGGTCAATGAAATTTGTGACTAGGACGACTGGAAAATAACCCCTCGTCTGCTTTGCAAAATGTGTGAAAGTAGGGAACGCCTGTCAGAAGTTCATGTTTTGGGACGGGAAATCACATCCTAGTGACATGCCAAGCTACCCAATTGAGTAAACTAAGGAGATATTTGGTATAAATTATTACTAATAATTTATAAATTATATTTTATAATAAAAATTATAAGTATTTAATAAAAATTATAGTTTATAATTAAAATTTTAAAAAATAATTATAAATTATAACAAAAATTATGAATAATTAAAAAAATTTATAAATTATAACTAAATTAATAACAGAAAATTAAAAACTAACGGTATTAAAATTTTCAAACACTCATGAGTCAATATATAAATATATTGCATTTTATTTTTGAGAAATTAATGATTTAAACTTAATTAAATTATTTTAAATTAAAATAATTCAATTTATAAAATAAAACATAAGGTGGTTATATATCTATTACTCTACCATCTAATTGATTTTTGCATAATTAATCTTTTTTTTCACTGAACTTAAAGAAGAACAATTCAAATCATTTTTATTGATCCACCTTGCCTAAACTCACAAATAAAATGTAGAGGGTTTTTGAGGAGTCTCCGTTTGGAAAATAGCTTAACCCACAACTAGACATTTGGGAATGAACTGACTAGGGTTGATGTGAAAAATCATTGCGTAATTTTAAAATATCACATGTAATAATTTGAAATTATGTAAAATACTCTTTGTTTTTTTATTTACTATTATTTTAAACATGGGTGGAAATCGAATGTCCCATGTGTGTTTCACTTGACCAATTTGATTTGAAGCACCCATGGAAGCCAAACACGATGGGATTCGATCTGATCAATCACTCCCCTAATTAGCCTCTGCCCTAGCTCTTTAAATGTTTTTTTTTAACTTAAAAGTTTATTAAGAAGTCTACTTATTTAATTTTTTACTAAAATTAATTAAATTTTTAAATATTTTTTTATTTTTATTTTTATAAAAAAATTAAATAAAATTTTAAAAAAAATTAAGCCAAACACAAAATTAATAGCAAGGTGACCATTTTTGACTTCTGGTTTTTTCTTTTTTTTTATGTTTTATTATGTACAAAATTTTTGCTGCTCGATAATAAAGAGAAACAATAATGGTATTGTTTCTCCCATTGTACATCCAATTTTATAAAATAAATATTTTGTAAAATATGTATACATATTTAATTTTTAAAAAAAATATAATAGATCTTAAATATAAAAATAAGATATTTATTTTTTATTTTTATTTTCATTTCTTACGTTTTTAGTTTTATTAATTATTATTATTTATTTATTATATTATATTAACCCTTATTGGTATAACTCCTTTAAATATTAAAAATTATTCTCAAAATTTTTTTTTTTGAGTAAATTATATCTGCCCCCGATTTAAAACCAATTTGAAAGCAATAATCCCTTAGAATTCAATTCACATAGCATTTAATCTAATAAGAAAATTATTAGAAAATGATTCAAAGCTAACAAAAAACCCGAATTAAATCCAATTTGAAGTCCATCTCTGATTTTTTTGTTGTTGTGACAATGGCAAAACAAAAAAGAAGGCCGATAACAGATGAACCTGAGAGAGAACAATAGCTTCAATCTCCGTTGTAGGATCCAGAAGCGGTGAAGCTTCCGCAGGTCCATTGATCGTGATACGGTCGTCGTCGATGGGCCAGACGGCTTCCACTACCGCAGTCCCGAGCCACCGCGACTCCAATCACAGCCATCGGTGCACACCAGCGCCGCTGCCACCACTGCTCCCTCCAAACCCTAACCTCCATCCCCAACCATCAGCACACCACAATCCGAAACCCTAGAAACAGCGCAGCTGCCGCTGCACCCTCACCGCAACTCTCTTTAAAATCCATGCATTAATCACAATTCCTTCCACAGGAGGGGCAATGGAGATTATTGGTAATAACACTAAGAAAAAAGTGTTTAGTAAATAAAAAGGACTTTATTGTCCTATTTTCAAAAAATCAACTGACAAATAAATTAAATTAAATTGTTACCTAAATAATAAAATTAAAAAATATAATAATATTTTAAATAATAAAAAAATATCACTGTTATTATCTTTAAATACAAAAAAATATAAATATAATTTATCCAAATTTTTTTATCTCTCTCTTCACTATTTCTACTTTTTTTTTCATACTTTTTCACCCAGCCGAACAAAAAAAAATTAAAAACTTCATTTCAGCTCCGCCCGCTCTATCCCCATCCCTAATTAATAGAATCACCCTAAACAGGTGAAATAATTCACTTTAATTCCCCACACATGGTCCCATTACTTCACAATAATTACAGTTTAACCGTCCCGATGTTTTTTCCCCTTACGTTGCACGTCACTCACGAACACACGCAGGAGTCTACGGATTCTTCACTTTCACTTTCTCTCTCTCTCTCTCTCTCTCTCTCTCTCTCTCTCTCTCTGGTTGCAGAGCAACAATGGCGAAGTCACGTTTTATTTTCTCTCTCTTAATCCTCCATTTCTCTCTACTCCGTGCTCTATCAAACCAAGATGTCGAGCCTCTAATGACGTTCAAAGCTGCTTCAGACACATTCGACAAGCTCAACACATGGAATGCATCCACAGATCCCTGCACTTGGAACGGCGTGTCGTGCCTCCAAAACCGAGTCTCGAGACTCGTACTCGAAGGCCTGGACCTTAAGGGCACGTTTCAGCCCCTGACCTCTCTGACCCAACTCCGGGTTCTCAGTCTCAAGCGAAACCGCCTCTCCGGCCCCATTCCCGATCTTTCCAAACTCACCGCGCTGAAATTGCTCTTCCTTTCGTATAACGAGTTTTCCGGCGAGTTTCCGGAGTCTGCAACGTTGCTATTTCGGCTGTACCGTCTCGATCTGTCTCACAACAACTTGTCCGGTCAGGTTCCGGCGACAATCAACCGTCTGACGCACCTCCTCACTCTTCGTCTCGAGGAGAACGGGTTGTCGGGACCCATTTCGCTTCTGGACCTCCCTAATCTCCAGGACTTCAACGTCTCCGGCGACAGATTCGCCGGCGAAATACCCAAATCCCTTTCCGATTTCCCCGAGTCCGCATTCACCCGGAACCCGGTCCTCTGCGGGCCCCCTCTAGCTGAGTGCAGGAACGTTTCAAGTGACCCGACCCGACCCGGAACGCCCGGAGCCATCGCCTCTCCTCTGAGCCCCATTAATAACCCGACGCCTGTAGTTTCCTCCTCGCCGAGCTCCATTCCGACGACCACCGCGTCGATTTCATCGCGAAATCCTCGACGCGGCGGCGCGAGCAAGATAAGCCCGGTAGCGGTAATCGCCATCGTGGTCGGCGATGTTTTGGTACTCGCCATCGTGTCCCTGCTGCTGTACTGCTACTTCGTGCGAAACCACGCGGGGAGAACGCGAGACGGGAAGGGGTCACAAATCCTCGAGGGCGAAAAGATCGTGTACTCGTCCAGCCCGTACCCGACCCAGCCGGGGTTCGAGAGGGGTCGGATGGTGTTCTTCGAGGGCGCGAAGAGGTTTGAGCTCGAAGACCTGCTCCGAGCGTCGGCGGAGATGCTCGGAAAGGGGGGTTTCGGGACGGCGTACAAGGCGGTGCTCGACGACGGCAACATAGTCGCCGTGAAGAGGCTGAAGGACGCGAGCATTGGTGGGAAGCGCGAGTTCGAGCAGCACATTGAGGTTTTGGGGAGATTACGGCACCCAAATGTTGTTAGTCTAAAGGCTTATTACTTTGCCAGGGATGAGAAGTTATTGGTTTATGATTTCATGCCCAATGGCAACTTGTTCTGGCTTCTTCATGGTAACCATTTCTAACTTTTAATCTTCTCATTTTTTTCTTAATATTACATCTAGGAAGCACGTGCACAGATACAGGATATGAATATGATACGGATACAGATTATTTGCCTGATATTCTTTCTATACATGACATGATTTGCAGATTGAACTGCAACCCATTGAGCATCTCTATCAGCCATTTTGGCTAGCAACAACTATAAAAGAGTACACTTTTTATTTTGCCTTTTTTTTATTTTTATTTTCATATATATGTTCCAATACTATTCTCTATTTTAGTTATCCATTCAAAACTTCTAACAATACTTTATATATTGCTCTTTGTGCTGTTTGGAGTGCCATGGGGAACAACTAAAGCTACCCAAGTAGGGAATAACCAAAATACAGAACTTTTTAGAGAACCTATTGGAGCTTTAAGTATGATAATCTCTAACTAAAATAGATAAGAGCAATTCTAAAGGCATTTCTAAATAGGCTCTCTAAATGAGGCCTGTTTGGGTAAAATAGGTAGCCTTGTCCTGTTTTCTAAACTCCAACAGGTCTTCTAAGCTCACTAGCCAGTATACAAAAAAACAATTTCGCTGGATAAATTTGACCAACTCTGTGCCGAGCTGTCTAATTTTTTCCTAGCAACAACAAAGGAAAGATGGGGTTTCTTCCTAGTGGGGCGGAGTAATTATTCAGTACTTTCGCAGTATCACGTGACAAGTTCACATGGTGCTTCATCTAATATGGTGATGACAAATTTTACGGTAGAGGCATGATGACTCATCTTTGTTGGGCAGTTATGAGACAAAAGATGACTTATATTAGACAGGTTGCGATCATTTATTTGTCAGGAGTACTGCATGGCATCGTTTGCATGGTACTCCAGGAGTATTTAATAATTTTCCATTGGGCCGGTTGGGTTTGGAAATTGAATATATATATATATATATATATATATATACACACACACACGTGTGTGTGCGCGTGTGCGTTTGTGTGTGTGTATGAATATATATTTATACACATCTATACATATATTCAATAAAAAGAAAGTTTTTATGAAAGTGAATATAAAATTTTTAAGTCCTCATATTAATTTGTTAATTTTTTCTTTTAGTCTCTAAATATTATTATGTTAATTATATTTTATTTTGAATTTTAGAAAATATTTGACTAACGGATCCCATGATTTATGGAGGTAGTTATCTTTTTCATATTTTATTATCTTGCTTTTTATTTTTAACAATTTGTTTAAATAGATAGCTAAAATAGAGAGTAGCATTGGAGTGTATATCTAAAAAAAGTGGTTAGCTAAATTATAGATTTTTTTTTTATATTTTATTTGGGCTCTTTATTTTAAAGAATGGTGTTGGAGGTGCCTTAAGAGATTTTTTAAAGGAAGCTCATTGGCTATTTTGAAGAGTGGTGATCTATTTTTTGAAGCTCCAATAGGCTATCTTATTTTCTCTGTATTTTGGAGATTCCTATATTAGCTAGCTATATTTGGCTAAGTGTACATGGCTCTCAAAATTGTACTTTCTCTTCTAAATTTGTTCAATTTGCAAGGAGAGGAAGAAATTTATAAAACTAATTGCTAAAATAGAGTTTATTGTTATAACATACATGAAAAAGTGATTAACTAAAATAGATCGTTCCCATTTTTAGCTCTCTAATTTAAAGAGTAGTGTTGGAGATGCTAATTGACTACTATCTATTAGGCTTCACAAATTCTCAAACTTCACCGAGAATTCTTATACTATTCTCAAAATCGAATTAGTTACTATTTCCTGGTACGATTGATTCAGCATAATTGCTTTCCCTAGCCAACAAAAAAAGGAAAAAAGGAAAAATGAAACAAATTGAAGAGTAGTTGAGTTGGAATCGAATATTCCTTGTGCATTGGTCTCAGGTGGGAAGTGGAGAAACATGAATTCTTTTTGTTAATCCATTTGACGAAATTGGATCATTTTACCAACCAAATGGAAAAACTGAACAAACTTTTTTTAGTAACATTTCATGCTTGTGGGCTGGCTGGTCCTGCACTGAAATTTTGATACCATATATAATTGAGTTTATTTTGGGTTGCAAGTTTGTCCCATTTTGGAAGTTAGATGGTGAAGTTGGCCCCCTCTTGTTTTGTTTGATTTTGACATTGGGGTCTACTGTTGCACTGGGTTTTTCTCATCAATTAGAAATAGTTACTCAGCAATAGACAAAGCTGAAAACCCAATTTCTGACCCATCAGTGCCTTTACTCTATCTCTGCTTTTTATCTTTTCCCTGGCAAAATTGCTTGGCCTCTGATTCCCAGTCACCATGGCTGTATACAGATGGACCTTCTCTCCTTTCTTAAAGCTGCCCAGTTTGTCAATTTTTAGGTCTACTTGAGTAAAGGCACCAAGACAGTGATGGTCTTGTCATTGTATTGAAGTTTGATGGGTATTTGTATATTCCCCACAGGTAACCGTGGGCCAGGGCGAACTCCACTTGACTGGACAACGAGGCTGAAGATTGCAGCTGGAGCGGCTCGAGGACTCGCTTTCATCCACAATTCATGCAGGTCCTTTAAGCTCATCCACGGCAATATAAAATCCACAAACATCCTACTTGACAAGGCTGGCAACGCTCGGGTATCTGACTTTGGACTCTCCGTCTTTGCACCTCTGACAACCTCTGTCCCAAAATCCAATGGGTACCGAGCCCCCGAAGCATTGGACCCTCGGAAAATTACCCAGAAAGCTGATGTCTACTCATTTGGGGTCCTATTGCTGGAGCTGCTCACAGGAAAGTGCCCTTCCTTGGGGGATAATGTGGGACCTGGGATGGGGTATGGTGGGGTAGTAGACCTTCCTAGGTGGGTCCAGTCGGTGGTGAGGGAAGAATGGACGGCTGAGGTTTTTGACTTAGAGCTGATGAGGTACAAGGATATTGAGGAGGAGATGGTGGGACTCTTGCAGATTGCTATGGCTTGTGCTTCGGTGTCCCAGGATCAAAGGCCTAAAATAAGCCACGTGGTGAAGATGATCGAGGAGATACAGGGAGTTGAGGTGTCACCGGCGTACGAGGCTTTTGACTCCATTTCTGACTCACCTTCGGTGTCCGAAGGCACTTGTGGGGTGAGTCAGTGACAACAAACATCATGAACAACAAAATGCGGCCTTCACTTTCTCAAAAATTTGTAAGAGTGCTGTGTAAAATCTGTTTGTTTAGTAGTTTTTTGTTTAATTTTGCCTCTATCCTAGAATATGTCGCCCCTTAATTTGGTTTCAATTAACGGGTTTGGAGAAGATTTATGATACAGAGCTTCCTTGTTTATCCATTGTGTCGTGTTGGTTAGCCATAGTAGTGTTGAATATTGCATGTTAATGTGTATTTTCTACTCTAAAAAACACCATCTTAAAGAGGATTTTCTCAAATGATTATGAATTATATGAAGTGAAAGGACGAAAGTGAAGTCCAAAGAACAACAAAAGTTGCCAAATACAGCTTACCATTTATTCTTCTTTCTCTCTTATGAAAACCTTCAATACACACTTTTTTCTTAAAAAAAATTATATAGTGCCATTTTGTTCATCGATTTACAAGTTGAGTGAACAATAGATACTTTCTTATTTATCTAAATTATTGTGCCAAAATCATATACTTAGGCTCTGATTGGTAATTTGGCTTTTTGATTTATCGGTTAAAAATGTAAAAAAATTAACCTTACCCGTTTGGTAAAAAAATTAAAAAATTAAAAAATTAAAAAATTAAAAAATCAAATTAAAACGTAAATTCTTATAATATTTAAATTAAAATCACTATTTTTAAAATATAATAATATTTTTTTATTTATATTTTATTTACAATCATTATTAATTATATATAATTATTAATATTAAATATATAAAAAAATAAAAATATCAATTTTAAATAAATAATTTATTTTAAATTTAATTTATTTTTTTGATTAAAAATATAAAAAAATTAAAAAATTAATTATCAATCAAGCCTTTAGTAATAAAGTTCACAAGAAAGTGAGTATTAGTCACAGTAAAACAGTGAGTATTGTTCGTCCAACTTGTAAGTGAATAAGCATATTTATTTATTTATTTTATGCACCAGAACACTTTGGTGCCCATCAAATCTCAATGAAAAAAATAATAATAATTAAAGGTCATTACCTTTAAATACCCCCAAAACAATATAAATATGTATATTTATGTATTCTCTAGCTTTCTCTCTTCTGTGTATATATGTGCGTGTGTTCCTTCCAAAGCCTACTAAGGATCAAACTGCAAAACCTTGGGCGCAAATCTCAGCAACCGATCCAACGCATTAGGCGTGAACTTCCTCGCAAACAAGAGGCAAACGCTGGTGCTGTTCCCGTTGTACTCGCACTTGCTGCCGCCCCTGAGCTTCTCCAACAGTTCCACAGTCACGTCATTCCTGTTGAACCTCCGCGGGTGCGGCCCTCCTCTCGACCAATCCACCCAAGTCAGGCTTCTGTTCGAATTCCTCTCCCAAAACCTCACGCTCACGAACGTCGGCAGGTAGTGCTCGTCCGCGTAGCACTGCCCGTTGCAGTATCTCTGGAAGATGGGGAAATACTCGGCGTCGGAAACCACCTCCAGGGCCAGCTCCCGCGCCATTTCGAACCACTGGGACCCTTTTCTCCACTGCTGGAGGGTGATGTTGGGGCTCATGCGGTGGCTGTAGCGGCCGCGGCCGACGGGGCCGGGGAGGTCGTAGGCCTGCACGAAGCTCTTGGTGGAGTTGATGAGGTGGGTGTACACGGTGGAGAAGTTGAAGAGTGGGATGCAGGACTCGGAGAGGAGGACGAAGCGCTGGTTCCGGATGTCGAGGAGGGCGTTGGCCAGCAGCCGCCGCTCCGCTTCGATTATGTTCACTTGCCCCCATTCAACATCCTGCGTTCGGAATTGGGATTTTCATCAAATTCGGTTAAAGTTTGTTAACAAAAATGCCCAAACAAGCAAATAAACATTTAAAATGCATGATTCACATTGAATTAACTGTCATGTTTATTTTGGTGAATTAGGAATGATTAAGACCGGATAAAAATACACAAGGGACTCGTATTTTTTAAATTTACTTTTTCGAGTCTATTAATTCTTTGTATTGAGAACTACTAGTTTGGTATTCATAAAATTATTATTTTTATAAATAATTATTCAATAGTCACGAAACACCAAGGGGGCACTGTCTACGTTCTGCTTCTGTCCAATAACGTTAAAAAAAAAAAAAAAAAAAAAAACCAACACATGTTGTTGGGCAGGTGAGAGTTGGAGACCAAGGTGCACTCTTATATGCGCCTATAAGAGTACCTAATAATTTGGCTACTAATACTCTTTTTCCTATGATTATTTGTCTCCCTTTTGAATTATTCTTTCTCTATATTTAATGATAAAAAAATATTTTTTTAACTCTTATTTCATATTTTATCTTATTTTAACTAAAGAAAATACAAATAATACCATGTTATAAATAATTGCATACATTATCATATGATATTAAACAAAAATATCTGAAAACAATGTATCACTTACCCTATTTATCATATCCAATCCGCCACTTTAAAAATAGGCTTAATAATTTATTTTAAATTTTGAATAAATATTTGCCCCCCTTTTTTTGAATTTATAATATTATTGGCCAAAATCAAGTATCAATAGTGGCTAATTAATCCCCCGCCCAATCCACAATTCCTATGCAAACTTTATGTTGGACTTAAATGGGTGTTTGGTATTGTATTTTGTAACAGAAATTCAGAGGAAGCCTTTTAGCCCAGTAGTCAAGGGCACCCTAGGCTTCTTATTACCTGGGGCTCAAACCTTGGACCCTTCTTTAGACCTCTTTGTAATTAAAAAAATAAAAATAAAAATATGTTAATTTGTAGTTAAAATAAAAAATAATAATTTATAACAAAAATTATAAATATTTAAAAATATATATAAATAATTACTAAAATTAATTTTAAAAAAATTAAAAATTAATCCAAAAAATTGGCCAAACACCCCAAAATACATTAACAGGGGTCAGGGCCGTTTATAAAAAAGAAGAAAGGACCTATCTATGATGAAATTTGTCGCCGTCGTACGGTGTGAAGAAATTAATTTCTATTCGACATCGACTTTTCTTTCTTAGTGGTTCTATCAATTTACAATTTATCCCATCTTTGAAAAGTCTTAACAATGACCACCTTATCAACTTATCCCATGAGCTTTCTTTTGTAATTTTTTACTCTTATACCTCTGGATATTTTATTTGTAAGTTTGTGGTGGATTCAAAATGAAAAGTTGGACTCTTAGATTTCGTAAACTTGCAAACAAAATTATTCATACAATTTAGTTGAACCCAATACTCATAATTACATGAACAAATAGCGTTTTGTATTATAAAATGGAATGCTTAGAACTAAACAATCTATTATAAATGAAAATTGCTCATTTTTATTTAATTAAAATGTCCTCTTTTAACGCATCTATTGATGTCCAATTAATAAATATAGAGATAAAAAAATATAAAATAGAGTTTCTCCCTTTACTTTAACATTCTTCATAATGCCAAGAATCACTTGCAATAAGAGAAATTATTGAATACTTTCATAGTATTATGTGACATCACGTACGTAGTAATCTTAATAAATAAAAAATATTGATACATATTAAGTTGGCTGTCCTAGTCTTCTACCTATTCAATAAGGGTGGACCACCATTGTGCTATCTAGAGCAGTTTTTGAAATTCGCATGATGGAGTTGAGCAATTAGCAAAAAAAAAATTTACTGTTCGAAACGCACGGCAACGTATTATTTAAAACAAAGACGTGGATATTGTTGGAATGTATTTTAAATGAAAAACAGATATGAAGCTAGCAAAAAAAAAAAAAAAATCTGGTAGGATTCAACCCCTTGATTTTTGAAAAATTATTCAATTAATATATAAAAAATAATACATCAGCATATTAATATGGTGTGCCAATTTAATACATAAGTATCATGTGTTCTTTTAATTTAAAATCATGTTAATGCATGTGTAATAAACGTTGTCCCCTTATGTAGGAACACCCTCTACAATTATAAATACATGGCATCTATGTATTAGTTGAACATATTATCTTAACATGCTAACATGATGTTCTCTATCTATCTTATAACTTCTCTTTACATTTTTATTAGTACCCGAGAATGCTTCAAACCTATTTAAGGGTGAATTTTGAACTTGCATCGTAGCGAAGACTTGCACTAATACTCCTAATATTGTATACAATTTATGTAATTTTTGGAGGATGCGATCTATTAACTCAATTGTGTAACATTTAGGAGGTTAGTTATAGAACACAAAATGAGAATCTCGATTTATAAAAATCCTTGTGCATTCCATTGAATATTCAACCCAAATAATGACAACCTCATAAGTAAGAGTTTCTAAATGAACATAGAATTTTTACAAGGATTCTTTAATAGTTCTTAAAATTTAATAGCTCTAAAATTTTTAAGATCGTAATATTTTATTTTTTGTTAGCGCAAGGGGTTTTTAATTTGATTTTGATAATTTTTATAATTTATTTTTTAAGAATAAATATTTTTAAATGGATAATATTTTATATTTCCAAAATGAAAGTGTTAACACATTTTGAACAATCATAG
>JAOTRH010178287.1:0-12105 GCA_034768845.1 Heliamphora exappendiculata | reverse complement strand
TTAAATGATATATTGTATATATCATTAAGAGGCACAAAAAACTAACCCTAATCCTCCCTAGCCGCCGCCCCCTCTCTTTTTTTGGCAAAATTATTTTTGCCTTTTGGAGAGAAGTGTGAGAAGAAACCGAAGAGGAGAAAAAGATTTCGATCGGAATTGGTGCCCACACACCGTGATCGTCGTAGTGCGTCCGGGACATACGTGAGAAGGTTGCAAGGTCGTCTTCAACGTATTCGGGACTTATTGAAACTTTTTGACAAGTTTCATAAAGGTATAATGTTATTAAGATTAATATTGTTCTCGATTTTCATGAAAAACGCATATGTCGTTCTTTACGGTCACGACGTCGTTTTAAATTTTTTTTTCGCTCCAACGCAGGTAGTGCATTCTAATTTCCATTTGTATGATTTTATATAGGTTCTAATAGCTAGAAAAGAAGAACTAGAGGCACCATTATCCCCTGCAATTGATGCAGTAATAAGAGTATTTAAACGTGTTAATGGACTTCCTGAGAGTGATGGTGATGTTAAAGCACCTAAAGCTGCTTGAGTTTCATTTTAGTTGTTGGTGTCATACGCACAAGCCATTAATCTAATTGGAAAGCAGGGCTCTTCAATCAAGTCGATACAGGAAAGCACCAGTGCCTCGGTTCGAGTTCTCTCAAGTGGTATGCTTTAATTGCGTTTAATATGTTAAGGCAACTTACACGAACAGTCCTTAAAGATTATATCTTGCATTAATTTGGTCCTTGCAATTCCAATTGTGATATGTATCCCTTTTACGTTTTACATTTTGTCATATAGATCAAATTGTTAACAGACGACTAAATTTTTTATTAGAAATGGTCATGTGGGACTTGTATGATTTTGACCGTTTGGAATGATGGCAAAGTGGATAATTCATATAAACTCTCTTTCAACAAATCAAAACCGTTCATCCTAATCTAGATTTGTTGATCGTGCGACCATTTCTCAAGGGCAAATGGATTAATTCACATGAACTCCCCCACACTGCCACCTTCCTCGCCCTCCCTTCCTTCTCCACACTGCCACCTTCCTCCCCTATTGGAGATTGAAAGGCTTGGACAGAAAAAGGATGGTGGGGGGGGGGAGTGATAGAGGACAAAGGTGATCATGATGCTGTCCGAAAGAGAGTAGAGAGATGGAGGATAATGTAGAAGGCTGGTGGAGGGACAATAGTGGAATCTAGGAAATTTTTGATTTTTTTTTTGTTTGTTATCATTGTATCAAGGATAGTATGCAGTATTGTCGAAATCGTAGGATACACGATACGTATCGTACGATACGTAGCGTATCGCGTATAAAACTATACGATTCGTTAAACATATCGTAATAGTACGAAAATCGTAAGTTAAAAACGCGCATTGTGCGATTATACTAGAAATCGCGATACGTCGTGTATCACTCGATTTGTTTGATTAATGAAAATCTGACATTTTCTATGCTTCTCGACTTCTCAATCTCTTTCGTTGTATGTATCAAAGTCACCGCACCACCTAGGGTTCTTTTGAATCAGATTTCTTGAAAAGATTTCTTGCATTAGCGCCTAGGGCTTTTTTCGAACCAGATTTGTGTCGAAGACAAACTAAAAGTTATCTCCTTTGTGAACCAGATTTTTGCTATGTGATTTATGTCTTCACATCAGTGTTTTCAAATCACATAGCTGCTTGTGATTTGCAATTTGCGATTTGTGACTTCTCAATCTCAGATTCTCCTCTCTCTACTTTGCATATGCCATACTAGGTTTGGGAGTAGTGACTACCGACTGCGTGTGTGACTGTAGGTTTTCTCATATATTAGTAATTGATGGATGGAGAGGGTATTTAATGTTGAGACACTAGTATTTTTGAATTATAAGAACTAAATGTTTTTTTTGAGCACATCTTACATGATTAAAGATTTATAATTTTGTATTTTGAACCTTATTTTGGATATATGTAATAATTTTTTTTTATTAAAATAACTTATTTTTTAGAATTTATAACAGCGTTTACATAGGCTACAGTAAGAACCTATGGAATAAATAAGACACGAACTTCTAATGTAATTATTAAATCCTACATAAACCCATAGGTAATTTCATAAAAATATAAATTATAATTGCACTCCTGACCTTATTTTCAAATCCGAATATTCGAACTTCTATTATTAAATGTTTATTTTTTCTCTTCTACGTTAAGATTATAGATACTCGTCGATTAAATTACGTTACTGACAATTATATTTAATCGACCTCTTTAATAATTCTTTAAAACCTTCTACTTAACTTATTCGATATGTCAGATTATAAAATCCACCTACAGGGTTTGGCATAGTTAAAACTTACAAGCTTTCTCAATCGAGTATCGTCAATCCCGATAACGGGATATGGATTCTGTCAATAATTAATATCCACCATATAAGGAAGACTGTTATCCAGCTCACTGGGATCGTTGACTTTTAAAAAATCGCACCCTCTAATGAATTAAAATAATGAATATTAAATATACGTGTATAATAATTATTTTGGGATTAAGAACATAAGTACTCATAATAATCATGTGGTGTAAATTAATTTATATAATCAATACAAAATTAATTACCACAACGCGATCGTGTTCAGTAAACGAAAATTGTACTAGCACAATAAGTCGGAACAATTACCGTTTTCCGTAATCAAGACAGATCTACTAAAATCTTGTACTACAGTGCTACTGATGGTGTGTTCAATTTCATCTAAAACTGTGAACTATAAATTTATATTCTACAAGAACCGATAATCTGGTATTCTGTGTGTAAGCTGAACTCTACACACCAAACTAACTACTATGTAGAATAAAAGGCACACATGCACAATATTAAATAAATAATGAAACGCATACATTACTCATACGAATTCTCATTAAAATGAAAAAAGAGTTTTATTAATAAATAAAAATAATTCCAAAAATCCAATACATGGTTTTTAATATACAATTCTAACAGAAAACTTAACAAAGAATGATGCGAATGTATATATTCTCATCTAGGTTTAAAGAAACTCTCTTTTGGGGAGAGTAAAATTCACTTTGCTCCCTTAAAGTTTAGGTCATGTGCGTCCTACCCCCCTCATATTTAGTAATAACCACTTAACTTCCTAATGTTTGTTGACTAAAAAACACTGTTAGTATTTTCATCCAAAATAACTTGTTATTGAGGCGTAAAAGTGGTAAGGAAGAAGTAGCTTTGGGATTGGGTGCTTTCATTATAGGTGTTCTTGCTTTAGAGGAAGAGCAATTTAATACAAATATAAGGCATAGACGTTCCTTAGGACAAGTATTTTCGAAAATTAGTAGAGAATTTGTTCTGAGGACGAGTATTGGGTCATGAGAAAAATACAGAATATGTGTTGGGTCAGGCCCGTGATGGAAAAATACCTAAGGAATGTGTTGATCATTTTGTAAAGGTAAATTGCCCAAATGGTAAAGGTTATGGCTATGGTGGAACTATGTGTGATTAGGCAAAAGTGTTTACTAGGGTGATTGGAGCATTGGGAGGGATAAGAAATTTGATATCAGGTTCAATGGCTGAGAGACATAGAGTTAATGTAACTTTAAAAAGGTTTAAGTAGGGAATTGAATATTCTGGGGATGAATATTTGAAAGCAATATTAAGATATCATGTTGGTGAGAGGCATATATTTGTAAGTAGTTTGGTATCTCATTGGAAAGGGCTTGGAAAAGACATCCCATTTTGTGATAATATTTTCCCATTGTATTTACTTAAATTGGAGAGAGGTTTAATGAGGTTATGAGTGAATTTCATAATCTAATACTGTTGAGTAATTGGTACTGTACCACTGAGATTGATGTGTCAATTAGACAGAAATTAATGTATTCTGATTGGAGAAAAATGATACAAGAAAGAGCTCAAGAAAAGAGAGAGAAATTTGTTTCTTTTGATCCATCCTGAAAGAAATGGACCAGGGAACAGTATAGAGCTGATTTTGAAAGTGGTTTAGCAGGAGCTTATGATAGGATGTTTTCATTTCCAAAACCAGTAAAGGTTGGTAGTTTTGTTGAGTTTTGGAAAAGGAGGAGAAATCGGGTAGCTGAAGGAAGTACTGTTTTGAACACGTTACCAAAAGAGTTGTTATGTGTTGTAGAGTTTTATGATAAGGTGGTTCACACAATTGAAATGAGGCATAATAAAAAGAGTTATGAAATTCTAGTTATAATTATGAACTAACATTATGGAACTCTTTGGCAACGTGGTTGGGGTTCATGAAAAATGAAAAAGAAAAAATTGAAAGGTGAGACCTTGAAAATGTATTTGAGACTTATGATCTTCAATTGAAAGTGGACTAGACAATGATTAAAGGATGGGATTGAGAAGATGTGAAATTGTATTGGGGAGAAGAATCAGATTTTGGGTTGAACTTTTAGTTTATGAACAAATAATGAATAATGTATGGTTAAAGGAATATTGAACCGATGAATGGTTGACGTGATTAAGGTGAGCTTGACTAGCTCCGTGGTGAAATACCGAAAACTTGCGTAACTAGGGTGCCCTACTCATCAGGTTAGTTCTTCAAAAAATGTTCATGGGTTGACTACCTATTGGTGTTCCTCTGGAAAACCATAAAAGGCGGTTGTCGTGGTGAATTATAGAGCGAATTATTACCCAATGGCTTCGCGTAGCCTATTGGGGGAATAGTGTAGGTTTCTATAAGATGCACCCGACATTAGTTCGGTATTGGATTAATAAAATAAAATAAAAAATGTGGATAAAGAAATGATGAATTAGAAAAAAAAATTAACGATTTTACAAAAGATGTGGGTGAGTTAGTATTCAGTAACGGACTAGAGAGAAAATGGAACTGAAAATGAGAACAAAAGAAAATTTGAGGAGAAAGTAAAATCAATAAGATGGAGAGGAAAAAATAAAAATGAATCAAGAATCAAGGGGTGTGTGCATGGAACTTTAAAATCAGTTATGGAAATGATGAAATCGTGTTGCATAATCGCATTGCACCTCACTCTTCACAAGTCATGTATTGCACTTTAGTTAGTCATTATCTTACGAGCTTCAGTTCACGTTTGTTGCATTAACTATTTTACGAGTGATCAAGAAAAGAATTGAAGAATGCTTTGATCTTGGACGAAGTTCTTTTTTGAAAAAGAAATAAAAACTTATATTTTGATGTAATTTCCTGTAAATCATTTATTTTGATAAATGTAAAGTTCTTCTTCATTGTAAATAGAATATGTACATCATTAAAATTGTTTTGGTTGTAAGGAAGTTGGTTGAAATTTGGAATATCTAGTGTATATACATTTCTAAGTCTTGTGTTTGAGAAATTGAAAGGAAATTATGAACTCTTTTGGTTGAATGAAGTTACTTTGAGTATTTGATTCTAGTACTGGATGTTCTTATGAAAGGATGAGAATGGCCTTTGAGTTTAAAGTATATTAGATACTAATTGGACAGCATACCTTCCTAAGTTTTGAGAAATGAGTCAAGTTTGAGATGCATGAATGATTATTTAATCCTATGGAATTTCATTTGGTAGTAGAATGGAAAATGTTAGTCATTAATTAGTTTAGAATTGTGGTTGGGTGTTGAAATTCAGGCTGTACCTGAGTATATTATTCTGTTTGTTTGTTTGTCACTGGTTAATTTTTAAAAAGGAATTATCCGAAAAATAATGAAAATTTTGCCAAAATTTTTCAGTTGTATACTTAGAATATTTTTTCAAAGTTTTGGGAGGTGACAATTTTTAAAATAATTTAAATTCCAAACTTTTCTTTTAAAAGAGGTTCCAATCATGAAGTGGAGTTTAAGAAGAGGAGTTGCAATCGCTTGTTTTACAATAATAGAGTCACATGGGGTTCACGAGCCTCGGGTTCGGGAGCGTAACGGAGAGATATGATTTACTATAACACAATTTAAATTATTAAAAATATTTTAAACTATTAAATTGTTAAACAAATTTAGGAATTCAAAATCCAACTCTTAAAACATAACATATATATATTACTAAGCAGTTGGGTTCACGCGATGCATATACAACGTTATATTAATATTTAATTATTTTTAATTTATTCTCGCAAAGTAATTCACATGAACTAATTATTACACCATAGAAACTTTAGCGAACTAATTGTAACATGTATGTACACACAGTTCAGTGTGTGAACATTTGCACCCAAGGGGGGTTGATTTTAGAGAGGGAAATGAAGAAATCATGGGCTTGCTTTTGAATCAGAAAGGGGCAACCACCCTCAGAAATATCCCATCTCTCTGAGACTCTCTTAGAGTTAAAGCCTCATCCACTTAACTGGCTTCCAATTCCTATTCTGTGAATCTATGGCCTTTTACCTTGAAAGCATACCTTTTATGCGTCTTGTGTTTTACTTTGTTCTGCGCATCATCTTCATATAACGTTTTTTCCATGCTGCTGAATGTAAAATTTACGGAGCGAAAAAACGGCTAAAGATGTGGGGGCTGCTGGTATTTTACTTTTTTGGCCTTGTACGGTGAAGTTCAAATTGATTTGAAGAAGAGTAAATTTTAAGATTTTTTATGTGCTTTTTTGATATTTCAAAATGTGACAAAAAAGTTTCACCGTACTCAAAAGTTGCTTTATTATCTACTACTATGTATAAAGAGGGAATTTCCTCCCGTTTTGCCCCCTACAAAATTACAATTCTATCCTTGGAAATTTTATCTACTACTATATATAAAAAGAGAAGCGTCTCCGTTTTCGCCCCTACAAAATTACAATTCTATCCTTGGAAAATTTATATTGTATTTTTAATCTGTATAAATAAATGCTACACTACAACATATTTATATATATCAAATGAACTTTTTAATATACTTTACAAAATGAACGGTTTAAATCACGAAAATAAGCTTGAGATAAGATAGTAAAATAAATATAAAGAGTTTTTACCGTTATTTTTTGTTTCGGCAATCTTGAACTTTAGGATTTACTTAAAATTTTATCTTTTAAATTTATAGATATAAATCATGTTTATTTTAATAAAATTATAGTTTATTTTGTTGAAATTCTTAAAAAGATGAACTATGTAAAAAATTAAATTGATCGGATATCAATAACTAACTGATTTGAACATATGTATTTCAAATAAATAAACAGTCTATTTTTAAAATAACATACAATATTAAAATAAATATTTGAATATACTATATCTTTATTAATCAAATTAATCTATATTTTCACACAAATAATTTTCTCCATACATTCTGCAAGGTAAAAGGTTCGGATTATTCAGATGAGTTTGAGATGGGCTTATAAAAATTAAATTTTATAGTAAAAGATTGTTTTATATTGTGCTAAATGTTTTTATGTGATTAATGGATGTATACTAATTATATTTATTTCATTTCTTTTAGTTGTTTCTTTATATTTTAGGCTTTTTTATATTTTTTGTATAGTTCATATATTTATTATTTTTAAAATTAAATACTATCATGATTTTTTTTTTAGTATTTTTGCTTATCTATTTTTTCTTTTCTTACTTATATGATTTTAAATATATTAGTATAGTTTTAGTTTATTTTCACTTTAGAATTCAAATAAAAATAAAAGAGTTGTAAAGTAAATAATTTTTAAAAACGTATTATTGATTACGAATATAATTGATTCTTTTGTTCTTATCTCTTTTTTTTTATTAATTACTGTTTGTACGCTTCTTAATTATTAACCAAGCACACATCAATACCACTATTTCAAATATAATTTTTAAAAATTTAATATAATCTTTAACCAAAATATTACTTGTCATTAATTGAAAACATCGAGCTTTCATCTTATATAACTTTTCACACCATATTCATAACAACGAAATTTATTCTTTTACTTCCTATTTATAGCGTCTCGACGAAAAAAAAGTAAGAATTAAAATAAACAATATAATATCTAACTTATTAATTTATCTTAACTTATTTTTATTTTTTTAACTTATTATGAATTTTATAGTAAAATTTATAATTTTTCGTGATAGTTGATTTATGAATCTATATGATCTTTTAATTATAATTTAGATGATTTAATAATGAATCTGCATGATAAAATTTAAATATAAAATGCATATCATACACTTTTAAAATGGAGTGTGTAATGAATCTTTTTAAATAAAATAATACCTATTTTTTTTAAATGTTCACTAAATTTTCTAATGTAACACTCTTTCTCTTTGTACACATAAATTTACATATATAAATATCTACCTAATAAATTAATTTATACTTTTCAAACATGTCTTAGATGACAAAAAATGTCATACACAATTAAAACTTATATATAAATTTTTCCTAATACATTTAAAAAAAAGTATTGAGATTAAATGATTATATGATCAAAAACTCACATTTTTTAAAATAAGCCATACATTTTCAAACACACTTTTAAAATAATTGCTGAGATTAGTTAAGATTTAGAATTTGATGTTGACAATAGCTGTTTGAAGAAAATTTTCTCTCTCTATTTCATTTTACTAAATTCATTTAAATTTTACATGAAAATCATGCTGAATACAATTTAAATTTCATTGCAAATAACATATTTTTATAAATTATATTTTTTACTACAAATATATTGAGCCGCGAAGGTGCAAACTGCAAACTATAAACTAGTAATAGTATAGATAAGCAATCGATCATGCACGAAAAAAAAAATAACAAATATTATTAATATTATTTTAATATTTTATAGCATCTAAATAAGTTAAAATTTGTTTTTAAAAAGTAATGTAATCTAGTTAAATTCAGCATCAATATTTTTATAAATAATTATAAAATGATTGAAAATTAAGAGACAAAACAAGTTTAGAAAAATTTGGATCCTTTACTACCCATTAATTGTTATTTTTTAATTATTATATAATAAATTTACAAACTAATTGCAACATCTGTAACTACTTCTCAATTTTTAAAATAATTTCACACGTGTGTGCTACACAAGTTTAATAAACAAACTCCATAATAACTTCTTCAATGAAGACACTTGAATAGTTTAAGAGTTTTTTCAATTAACACCGTAGCGGTTAAAGAATAGTTATAATTAAGAGAGGTAACCACGTAAAAATCCTAGTAACTTTTTATATAAGTACACACTTGAAAATCTTAAAAAAAATTTAAAACATGCTAAAAAATCACATAATCCTAACTGATTATAAAACAGTTTTGCGTACGAACCACTCTAACGATAAATTGTCTTGCGGCATTTTTTTTTTCTGTATGCGAAAATCAAGAATCCTAACTAACTACTCAATAAATTGCTCGACGAATTACTTGATCGGTTTGTCAAGCAGTCTAACACTACTTTTAGCTTTTGATATTTTTTTGCTTTGATTTTTTTTTTAGTTGCGCTGCAATGTCTAATTATAACTCTAAAAGAATAAATATCAAATATCGAACAATAAAACATTAATAATTTGTCGCAGATTTTTCAAGCAATATAAAATTAAACTGAAAGTTTAATTTTCTAACAATAGTGATCTCGTACTAATATATCTCATTAATTCATAAAATATTTTTCTTTTAAAAAATTAAAAATATGTTTTTGCTAAAATTAACTTGTTTTTCGTTAATCATAAAATATTTTTATTAACTTTTAATTTTCTACATACCAAAATAAAAAATAGAAAAGATATTCTACAAAAAAAAACCATCAATACAAATTAAAATAATCAAATTGAATGAAAATTAGAAATTCCTTTTTTTTTTAGAAAAACAAAGAATTAACAAGAACACCCGGTGAAACTAGTAAGGGGGTGGAGGGGTCACGATACTCCTTATCTCAAATTCTGTGCAATCTTGTAACGTGCAATGTATATTATATATATTTAATAAAAAAATATATTATTGATACTCTTGCAATCTCTAAATATAGAACTTTTTTACAATAAAAAGTGTGTTTAAAATTTAAATAATTTAAAGTTCTTTTATAAATAATTCTACATGTATGTATATTTTGATGTGATGTATCTATATTAAATAATTTTCACTTTATAACTCTAGATATGATTAATTTTTTTTATGATTCCAAGTCTTAATATGGTAATATCTATGATTAGAATAATCAAAAATTTTATGGCGTTCAAAATCATTAACGAATAAATAACAAATTGACTCCAAAAGTGTGCAATTGAAGCTGACAAATGTTAATAACTTAGCTCAATTCAAATTGGTTGGGAGAAAAATTGTTGAGTGATTTATATAAGCTAACTTTGATCTAAAGAGTGTGCTAATTTAGAGTATCCAATGTTGTGAAATGAAGAGGACCTACCCAAAGGTGAATTCGACCCAAACCCCACACCGTGCTGCCATTCGTGTCGGCACAAATCAACTCTTATCTTTTGTAAAAAATTTATTTATTTAAATTTTTAATTTTGGAAAATTAAATTTCAAATTTCAGTTACCGTTTTTCTTTCCATCGAAGATCATTAGAACGGGTCACACCTGTTGGACGGTTCAACCACCAGGCCGAACTAGTTTATGTCTATTCGGTCAATTCAAACAGTCACATAAGAAGTCTTTTTAAGGCTGTTCACCTGTCCCTTTTTCATTTACTGAATTCCCGATCACAGTTGACATATCCGAAATGTATTTGCTTGAAAGAAGAATCAGTCTCCAGTTGATTCTACCATTATATCTAACTAGATAAGTCACAAAGGCAAATAAATAAGGAATGTCAATCTTTGATCCCATTTGTATATTCAGGAACACAGCTCTCAAATGATCAATTGCAAAACCCATTAGAGTTGAAAAAATTCATATACTTTTGCAATGCCCTCTCAGCGACCAATCAACGGACTACATTTGCAATGTTCACGTGAAGAAGCTCAGCAAGCCTTGCAAGTACATGTTTTACTAGTAAAGGCACATGAATAATGGTTTGCTGGGTTGATTTTGTTCTCTACCTTCTCACTGGGCATGAAAGCAAGAGTGCTCAATTAGAGTGGAAGCCAAAATGTAAAGAAGAAAAAAAGGCTCCATAGGGCAACTTTAGGGGGCGAGCCTAAAGCTGGATCAGAATCTGCCAGCGTGAGTCTAAAATTTTTTTTTAGCTGCAACTCAGCCATATGACTTCTGTGTCAAATCCACACATCAAATCCTTTTAAAAAAACAATGATCAGCATTCAGCAATCAAGGGACCTTCACATGATGTACAATATTCAACAGAACCAGTTTTTTAAATCTAAGAAATTTCAACATTGTTGGCTTCCCATATATTCAACACCCACCTGCCCAAAAAAAGGAAAGAAAAAGAAGAGCAAAAAAACATATCGCATTAAATACATGGTACCAATTTGGAACTCAAGCTATCTCCTTGTCATGGAGTCAACAAGCTATATTCCAACTCTGAACTTTCTTCTTCTTGTTTAAAGAATGGAAGGCTCCCCGGATCTTTCTCCTCTAGTATACGACTAGTGGGTGTCTGTGGAGGGTAATTGTTCAGGATAAAATCAATTTCTTCCCCACTGATTTCCTTGTGATTAAGAAGAACCTGCAAATGCAAATGAACCATAGAGCATCAACAAGTCACATTTATTTTCTGATAACATTGGAAAAACAAGAAGGATTTATATAGTTTACAATTAACTGTGCCATACATTTCATATTCTTTAGCTAATAATAACATACAGATGTGAGTATGTGACAACACTTGATTTCTCGTTTAGCGACTTATCCTAGAGTCTCCCTGACAGGAGCTCCCCTGTTAGATAATCTAATTGTGTTAGGGTTCTAAGCTTCATAAATTTTTAAAAGAAATGTAATTTCCAAATATGGATTCCAAGCCCTTAAAGGCAACTTAATCTCATTTTAAGGGGAAAGTTTTCCTGCAAATTATACCCCAATAAACTTCCTCAAATAGAAGATGCCAGTGAGTCTCGTTTAGTTACCATGTGGGCCTCGTGCATCAATGAGGTAGATTCGAAAAAGGGTCTGGAGAGCCAAGCAAATAAAGAGAAATAAAGAAAAAGAAGGCAAGCAGCTTGGCAACTCAGTGGTCTTAGCGTTATAGGCTCCTCACCCGGTCAGCGGTTTGAGTCCTCCCAACCCCCGTCCCCCCAACCCCTACCCCCCCCCCCCA
>JAOTRH010178276.1:0-12105 GCA_034768845.1 Heliamphora exappendiculata | reverse complement strand
ATCTAAATTCTATATGGATGATATATTCAATAATTTGAAAATCTGTAATTCTAACCTTATGGACTTTGGGAGGCTCAAGCTACAACGCAATAAACTTCGACTTTGTTTATCATGTTTATTTAATTACTTGGCTTATGTATTATTTTTCATTTTGTTGTCATTTTAGTTGAAAAAGATCTACCGGAATCCACTTGTAGCAATGCAAGTTAATATTTGAACATGGAGATCTCTTTGTGACAAAGCATTTAAATTAGCAGACACAAGATTGAAGTTAGAATACCGAAGCACCTTCAAGGCCATGAAGATGATGCAAAACCACATGCAAGTTCTCTACTCCTTGCATGTGCTCCACTTGAAGCTTATGAGTGCTTGCTACTGCAATTCTAGCTATGGTTAACCTTTTATACTTTGCATAGAAAGCTCTTGCTACCCTTTTCTCATAAGGAGTCAAGATATTTTTGTATTAAAAGATGCAACTTTTCACCGAGGGGATATCAACACAAATTTAAAGGTTCAAACATTTCAATAGAGGGGATTGGGTTTTCAACCGTGTTGTCACTTTCAAGTTCTAGTCAGTTAGAACTGAAATCGCCAAGTTAAGCTCAATCATAACTATATAGAATTTGCGAACTGCATGTCTTATCCTTCACAATCTGCAAGCATCATTCTGAAACCTCAACTCTCTTGGTAGGGATGCACTATGCAGCAGACTTTCAGTTGTACAAAATCAGCAATTTAACTAATTTGAGTCAAAAGTCTTCCAGAGTTGTCATGTAAATAACACATCTCATTCAACTATCAACAAAAGAAAAGGGTGAATCTAGAGTAATCATAATGCATTCTCTAAATGCCATTCCCAAGTGCAAAGAAAGGATATCTTTATAGGCCCAATGTTTTCATGCAACAAACAGGTTCCTAAGAGAAACATTTGAGACAGTTGTCAGAAACCAGTCAAAACTGTCCATGTGTGCGTGTATTTGAAAAATATAGTATAATACTTCAATTAAAGGCACCAAGGAAAGAGGTGCAATCCAGCACAAGTGATTATATATATACATAAAACTGTGCAAGAGAATCCATAATATCTGCAAAATCGTAGAATCATCAAAGATATACATCCAAGAATCGAATCTCTGGTATCTAAGAATATACATCCAATAAACTCATAGAGGGGCAGATCCTGCAGATGAAAAGAAGTATAATAGAATAATGAAACTAAAGAAGCAAGTGAAGAAAATGATTTCATTAAGCCTCCAGAATATTACAAATGTTTTCAGTGAGATGTACATAATAGGCAGCACTAAAAATATGCTTTATCACAAGGTATGCAACTTGGGTTCTTTTACGCAAATGACTGTTATTTACAAGGAACCCAAACTAAAAAAATTATTCTTGCAGCCATTATACCTTCTCAATGGAGGGCACTAAGTGTCATGGAGTTATCTCATGTTGGCTGTTGCTAATGAACAAATGGTTAAGGGGTTCACTCACCACAAAGTTAACCAACCTTCAGTGGCATGCTAGGTACTCTTTCAGAGAGTTAGAATAATGTACAGAAAGAATGTCCAACTATCCTACAAAAGAATGGAGACAACCCAATATCGCCTTGTGTTCCCAGGATACAACAGTGACCTGACCTTGAACTGTCAATGATATAGTATGGAATCATAGAAAATGTTGGCTGACATCTGTCATTCCTCACGCTTATGATACCCAGACTTTGTTTGCTCTACAACATGTATTATATAAATTACCTCAGAAGTATTAATCACCACCAGTGAATGAAATTTAACTTTTTAAGCAACCTCCATGAACGAGAGTATTTTTTGTGTCCCAATTTGGCTTCAGACCCTTTGTCATCATTTCATCACGCAAATCAAAAGCCTTGGAAAGTTCTCCAGCGACACAGAAACCATATATCAAAAAATTATATGCCACTGTATCAGGATTCAGACCCTTGTTTAGCATGCAGTCCCACAGCTTCATGGCTTCCCATAAATCTCGCCTTCTACAGTACTCACAAATGATTGTTGAATAGCTTATACAATCAGGGAGAATATCACTATCTACCATTTCAATTAGGATCTCACCAGCTTCCTGAATTCTGCCCATTTTGCAAAATCCCCGAATAAGAATATTGTATGTCACGGTGTTTGCTAGGGAACTCCTAAGCATCGCACTGTGTAGCTGTACAGCTTTCTCCATGTGACCTTCTTTGGTAAGTTGGTCAAGAAAACAACCATATGTGATTTGGTTTGGAATGGTGCTACTAGCCAGCATTTCCTTGCAAAGAAGCTCAGCTTTATCCACAGATCCTGCCTTACATAAGCCATTTATCAATGCAGTATATGTCACAACATTTGGAATGCACCCTTCGCTGATCATTATATCCCAAACTCCAAATGCCCTACAAAGATCTCCTGCTTTTCCATATGCATCAATCATACTAGTGTATATTACATTATCAGGCTGCAACCCATGATCGTGCATCTCCTTCAACAAACTTAATAACCTTTTTGTATCGTGATGTCTTAGAAATCCGTTGATAAGTACTGCATAACATACAACATCCATATCAACTCCTCTTTCCACCATTTCACTGCAGGCACTCAATGCGTCCTTCAATCGTCCTTCCCTGCAATAACCATGTAGAAGTGCACTAAAGCATATCTCATTTAACTTATGATGCCCCTTGTGAAGATCATCCATGAATTCTTTGGCTTCAGACACCCTTCCATTGGCACAAAGTCCACTTATTACAGGCCTATAGGTATATGTATCAGGTACAAGTCCCTTCTCCACCATCTCATCAAGCAATTCAAAAGCTCTTACAATGTTACCTTCCCTACAGTGACCTTCAATCATAACATTATAGGTAACTTCATTTGGCATAACCTTCAATTCCCGCATTTCATCAAATAATTTACTTGCTTCTGTCATCATATTTGCACGACACAGGCCATAGATAAGTGAAGTAAAGGTGTAAATATTGGGTGAAATGCCTTTCTCAATCATCTCGTGATAGAGCCTAAATGCCTCCTGCACTTCGCCTTCCTTGCAAAATCCACTTATTAAAGAGGAATATGTCACAACAGTAGGGACCAATCCTTTATCAATCATCTCAGTAACGAGACACATTGCTGTATGCAACTTTCCCAACTTACAATGCCCACTAACCAGAGAATTGTAGTGATACACTGCTGGTTTTATCCCTATCTGGGTCATTTTACCAATGAAAAGAAGTGCAGCATCCACCTGCCCTATTCTGCAAAAAGAACTAATTATGCTAGAATAGGTAATATCACTTGGGAATAAACCTTTCTGCCCCATGTTTTTAAAAAGTGTCTCAACTTCTTCCATTTTTCCATGTTTGCACATAGAATTGATCAAGGCATTGTAAACAAATGAACTAGGTACTAATCCAAGTTTGCCCAATTTATTAACCAAGTCAAAAGCATCCACAACACACCCCTTCCCTCTCAACCCATCAACCAGACGTGAAAGAGCCTCTTTAGTTGGAAGGATCCCTAACTCAACCATTTCATCTGTTAGTTGTTTAGCAACTTCAAATATTTGAATCGCGCATAGGCCTAAAACTAATGTGCAATATGTCACCACATCAGCTTTCAACCCTTTCTGACTCAACAAGTTCTTGACTTCGACTGCTTCCCAAGCTCTTTGGCTCTTGCAAAGTCCATGGATCAACACATTATACGTCACAAGGCTCAATTCACAACCATTTGACTCCATTGACTGAATTATTACCTTGGCTCTATCAAAATCTTTCAATTCACACAAACTCTGAACCACAGCCGTGTGTGCATAAACATCAGGCATCAAACCCATATCCACAGCCATGTCAAACAAACCCAAAACCATATCAAACTGCTTAATTCTAATCAAACCATTCAAAACAGCACTAAAAGTCCTAACATCAGGCAAAATCCCGCACTCGCTCATGAGCCTCACAATCACAACAGAGTCCAACACCCTTTTGTAATGAACATACGCCTGAATCAACAAATCAAACCCATAAGTTGAAGAAAAATTGCACTTTTCGTACGAATTAACAAGCGATTCAAAAAGCAGTGTAGGATTATTCGGCCCGCGAAGAAGCAGCTTTTGTAGAACCGAAGACGCTGGCCAAATGTGATTGGATTGAACCAAGGCGTGAACCAAAATGCAAAACGACGCAGTGGAGTGGTTGAAGTTCTTGTGGAGGCCTAAGAAGTTGAAGAACCGTAAGGTTAACCTCGAGTCATCTAGGGTTTGGACCAAGACCTTCTCGACGTGGTGGGGCCTTATTTTGTCGACAATGAAGGGGTTGTTAAACGCGATCTTCCAGCTCTGTTTGCCTCGCACGATGCCTCTGAGAACGGATACGAATTTCTCCTCCTCGTCGCGGTGGTCTTCGGCGGCGGCGGCGGCGGCGGCGGTTGTGGATGTAGGGATAGGAATGGGTTTGATTGGGGCACTTGGGTTCGCAAGAGATCGATGGGGACGGAAGAGCTTCATTTGGGGTGTTTGAAATGGGGAGTTCTGTTCGGGTATAAGCTCATTCGCGATATAGAAGATGGATTGGAACATTAACAAGCGTTTTGTCACTGAGGTGAAGTAGTGATCGGAGGAAAGGATAACTGGCCGAGGTTTTGTTTGGCCGACGTGACGATGTCCAACAAGCACTCAACGCCCACAAAAACTTAGTATATTACACTCGCGCCACAATTTATGGGTTATATTTACACCCTTCTATAGAAGGTTATATTATTGTTATTTTTTTTATTTTTTAAAATATAATTTTATTTTTTTATTTTTTAAAAATTATAATACTTAAATTTAAATTAATTTTTCGTTAACAAAAAATACTATTTCAACAGTATTTTCACGGTTAAAATAGTATTTTCACTGTTTTTTTTTATTTTTTTATTTTTTAACTATAAAATATTATTTAAAAATTTATAATAAAAAAATAAAAAAATTACTAAATAAAAAAAATAAGTAAACTAAAAACATAAAATTTAATTTATTAATTTATTTTTTTTGTCATTTTATTTTTACTTTTATTTTTACTTTTAGTAAAAAAATAAATTATTATATTTTTAAAACTCATTTAATTGAAATAATTTGAAAAAAATTTAATTTTATTGACCAACGCACTATCTAGAATAATTTTTATTTTACTTTTTTTATGTGTGTGGCTCTTTCAGTCTTTTTAAAAATTTTTAAATTTCTTTACTCTAAATTTTTTTATTTTTTTGATTCATCATAATAAAATAAATTTAAAAGTATAACTGTTTTGGCTGAAATTTTAAAAAATTATTAAAAATAAAAAAAACATATAAACTATAATAAACTAATTAATCAAATTTTATGTTGTTTATTTTCGAATTTAGTAAATTTTTTATTTTTTTTTACTCAAAATATTTTTACTTTCTAATAAATTAAAAAATTTAAAAAAGACTAAAAGAACAACACACCAAAAAAAAAGCAAAAAAAAAGAAATTATCCCAGATAGTGCGTTGGCCAATAAAATTAAATTTTTTTTCAAATCATTTCAATTAAATGAGTTTTAAAAATATAATAATTTATTTTCTTAATAAAAATAAAAATAAAAAGACAAAAAAAAATATCCCAAATAAAACATTTTACTATACTCGTTTGAGTTAATATTAAAATATTTCATTATAGAAATTAATATTTTTCTTATCAAAATTAAAAACTTAAAAATAAAAATAAATTAATAAATTAAATTTTATGTTTGTATTTTATTTATTTTTGTATTTAGTAATTTTTATTTTTTAATTATAAAATTTTAAATAAGATTTTGTAATTAAAAAATAAAAAAATAAAAAAAAACAGTAAAAACACTGTTTGAACAGTGAAAAATAGTGTTTTCCGTTAACAGAAAATTAATTTAGACATAAATTTTATATTTTTCAAAAAATAAGAAGGTAAAATGATATTTCAAATAATAGAGATAGTAACAATGATTACCTTAACTAGAGAGAGTGCAAGTGTAATTTATCCAAAATTATTTTGTGAATTTAAACTCGTCACAATATGTTTGAACATAAAATCATTTTGGCATCACTATTTGGCAATATTTTTCTTGATATTTAATTAATTTAAATTTTTATATAATATTTTTTAAAATTTACCAAATAAACAGCTTGAATAACGTTGTTTACTTATTTTAAACCCGTAAAATTAAGTTTTAAAAGGACTATTATCTATGTAATAGTGAATAATGTACAAAAAGTGTATAAATTTTCATAAAAAAAACATATATATAAGTGTATTAATATCAGTACAATGTCCATTAAAGTATAGATTTTTTTTGGCCATATGGGTTTATTCTAATAGATAATGGTTGGATTGATCGATACAAAATAAATTAAATAATTATTTATGTGGTATTTTTTATAATTAAAAATATACAATACATGTTAAGTAGACTTTTATTTCTTATTTACCGAACAAAAGTAGACTCACATTGTTTTATACATTGTGTTTTTTGTTATATAATTAAATAAGAATATTACGTAAATAATACCACATAGTGCTATAAAACTGTTAAACAATTACTCCACATTAAATAATCACAAACTGCCATATGATCATCGCCTTTTTCATTATCTTCATCCCCACAAACTTTGCTCCGACTAACACCACAATTATCGCTATTTTTCAATCACACTAAACTTTGTTGCCACCCTTATCACCACCGCACAAAACTCCAACAACTCTGCTGCAAACAGTTATCTTTTTAAAGAATAAGGGATAAAACTCCCATCTCATAAGCACCACCCTTTCAAGTATTATTGTACTTATCTAAATTAGCTTGGAATGCGTATTTAAGTTATTGAACCAAGGACAAATGAAATGTAAAAATATTTTGGAGCTTCATAATTTTTATCCTTTTTATAGTATCAAATCAACTCTCATTCATACGACAAAATTGATCCACGATTGAAAAAAACCTTTAAGAACTCAAAAGATCTCAAGTGCTCAGTCTCATTGTCGCAAATGCTACCCATTCACGTTCCACTTATGTATTAATCTTGCGGCATAATTGTATCTCAACACATCAATAAATTAGCCTTTGTGGTGTAGATAGTTCAATACTTTTCTTATTGAGTATGATCTAATGGGTCATGTTGATTGCTCGCATTCATGTCCAATGAAGACCAATCATGTCTATAATTATTGGCTTCACCAAAATCAACTTATGTTACAATAATAGTTTTTTTTATGAAACAAGTCACCCCATTAATTGTATTTGCTATGACCACTGAGAAAGCTTGAACCAAACTCACCAAATTTGATGCCAATCGCTCGTGTTCAAGAGTACTCATAAGTCTTAAGAAATACCTCGCAAAGTCTTATGAATCAAAATATATTGTCGTCTACATTCTATCAAAGCTATTTTCAATGACTTAAGCTCTTATTGATGTGCCTACTTTTGAAAATGACTTGGTCATTTTAATTCTCAATAGTTTTGATTTAGAGTTTAAGGAAATTTTATGTCCCATTCGCACTCAAGAGAGCTCCATCTCTTTTGAAGAAATTTATGATAAACATATCGACTATGAATCTTTTTACATAAAGAGGCCGCACAAAATGACCCACCGGTGATTTCTAAAATGACGATTTAATTATTATTGAGAGTGATGCTGCATTTGTATCAATGTTTATTTGTACTCTCTCTTACCGCTTCTCTATTAAGAATTTGAGAGATCTTTATTATTTTTTTGGGAATTGAGGTTATTTTAATCCCAATGGCCCATTTCTCTATCAACATAAATATATTCGGGAGGTTCTTAAACGTGCTCACATGAGTGGTGCGAAAGAAATAAGCACGCATTTACCTATTAGAGTTTTTCTCACTTTAAATGATGGCTCTTCTTGAGCAAATGCTATTAATTATCGAAGTGTTATGAGGGCACTTCAATATCTCACCATCACTTGTTCGGACATAAAGTATTCAATTAATAAATTATCGTAGTTTGCATTAATCTTTACAATTGTATTGGAAAACAAGAAAAAGACTTCTTCAATATCTCAACATTAGATGGCGGCAAAAGACTTCTTCAACATCTAAAAAGCACCATTTTCACAAATTTTCACGGTCTTTTGTTCAAATGTCACACTACTACTTTTGCATGCTTATTTTAATGTTGTTTGGGCAGAAAAATATGATGATGGAACCTGCACTACTGTATATGTTATCCATCTTGGTGGCAATGTCATACCATGGAATTTGTATAAACAATAGTATGTTGCTTGTTTATCTATTGAGGCCGATACCGCGTGGTTGGAACTGTAGATGCTGAATTGTGTTGGTTGTAATCTTTACTCCATGAACTTGGGGTTCGACTCACTAAAGCTCTATTACATAACGAAATAAGAGTCTTCAAATTTATAAAGCCTAAGGTTATTTAGCAAGAAAATATGATTAATACTCTAAGCAATTTGTTTAACAGAATTAGTCATCAAATACTACTAAGGCCGCCCTGAATAGCAATTTTGACTTTTTGACTAAAAATGCCAAAAAGTCAAAGTTGTTTATTTGTCAAAAAAATAAAAAAAATAAAAAAAAATTACAAAGTCAAATTAAAATAAAACTCATTTAATATTCTACTTAAACTCTGATCACTTTTAAAGTACAATAATACTTATCATTCATAACTTATTTACTACCACTACTGTTAGCCCAATGACTTTTTATACTAATTTTAATGATTTTTATAAATTTATTTTCTAAACATAAATGGTTTTAAAAAGATAATATTTATATTTTTCAAAAAGAAAGTGTTGACACATCTTGAACAAATGAGTTAACACCTTTAGTCGTAAGAAATAACTTATCTCTCAAAATAATTAAAACACATAAGTATTCTTGAAAATGAATATTTTATGTTAACTCCATTGAAATTTGAGTCAAACCTTTTAAAGGTAAAGAATACTTGAAGCAAACACTTTAATGGTTTGACACCTTGACTGGTTGATGAAATTGTTTTCAGGCATTAAGAATTAGTGTCGACACAAATAAGTTTTGTGTCAACACAAAAGAGCCAAAGCTCTCAGAACTCAAAATGAGTCGACAAAAAAGTAGTTTTTCATTTATGGCATCCGGAACCTTGAGTCAACACAAATGTCAAATGAGACGACACAAAATAACCGATGTCAGATTTTATGTGTCAACACAAATTGAAGATGTGTTGACACAAAAGTCCCAAGCATGCCTAAAGAAATCTGGTGTCGACACCAATGCCTAATTGAGTCGACAAAAATATACCACGGGTTCCTGTAGAAATTTAGTGTCGACACTAAGGAAGATTTGTACCGACACAAATGGTTCTGTCCCGAATGCTGAAATTCAAATGGGTCGACACCAAACCCAAAGGTGTCGACACCGTGGTATTGGTAAGGAAAGTTGCAGAATTTGTGTCAATACCTCGAAAGATTTGTGTCGACCCAATCACTTGAAGATCTCTGTCCTAGACATTTTGTATCGATACCAAAGGCTTTTGTGTCGACACCTGCGATGTAGATTCAAATTTGCGACAAACTTCAATGGTTGGATTTTTTAGCATTTAATGCCCTCACCTACTTCCAACGGTCATAAATGTACAAGAGCTTATATAAGGAGTAACTTCTCAGCATTAAATCCAATTGGAGACTTACAATCACTGTTCTATTACTTAAATCAAACTCAAAATCCACAAGCCCTTATTTATTGTTGAATTTCAGCTCTTGTTATTCATCTCTCTTTATCTTCTCATTTATTGTAAATCAATTTATGTAAAAAGAGTGAGTGTTTCTCATTAATTACTTCATTTATTGTATGCAATGGTGAGTCACCCTTTATTCTTTGAGTGAGTGAGCAAATCACATCAAAAAAGAGTTCAAAAGATATTAGAAGAAAACATTAGATTATTTTCATAGGATCTTCTTGAAACTGATATAGGTTTTTGAATGTGTCCATAAATATTCGATAGTTCAAGCGAAGTCTTAAAATTGTAAAGACTTGGAATGCGCCCGTGAGGCATTCTATATAGTGAAAATACTCAAGGAGAAATTTGAGAAGTGGATGTAGGCTTGGAAGGATCTGAACCACTATAAAATTTTGGTGTCCGATTCAATCTCTCAATCTCTAACCTCTTTAATATTTGCATTGCCTTAATATTTGATTATCTTGTTATAATTGTTTGCTATATTAAAAGGTTTTCAATTTTTTTTAAAAAAATTATTATTAATTTTTTAAAACCCATTTCACCCCTCTTGGGTTGCATAGAACTAACAATTAACAATACATATAATTATTAATATAAAATATATAGAAGAATAAAATTGTTCACTTTGAACAAAAAGCAAAAATGCTTTTTATCTAAACAATTAACTTGAAAAAAGTTAACTTAAACTAAGTTATCAAAAGATTTACTTTGAATTCAATTTAGCAGGTAAAGAATGCTATATTAGCATATTGGCCCTGAATGGGTGAATGTTGCTTTGATTTATTGACTTATTTAATATTATAGATTTTTTGTCTTTAGTGAAATTTTTTTCATCATTTAGTCAATTTATTATACTTTCTAGATTTCTCTCATTCAGACGAGCCGAAAAAGTAAAATTTTTTAATCAAAATATAAAAAAAAATTTAAAAGATAAAAATAAGCAAAAATAAGCCAAATAGCCAAATCTAATGTTGCTTATTTTTGTCCTTAGTTGATTTTTTTCATCTTTTAATCATATTTTTTTACTTTTTGAGTTAATCTCATCAAGACGATTTGGAAAAGTAAAAAAAAATTAGTCCAAAGCTAAAAAAAAAAGTTCGAAAAAGATAAAAAGATAAGAAAAAAAAGCACATTTAGCCCAAACAGAACCATTGATATAATATGACTAATTAATATATTATTAAATTAATATAATGTGTCTACACAATACACGACGACAGCTACTTATTCATGACATTAGAACATAATTTTATATTATTTTCAGTACCTCTCTCTGTATTTACTAATAGTGAACATGTGCTATGCATGACAAAGTAAATTTTTAAAAAGGTCATTAAGGTCTACAATTACTTTTGATCATATTCAAATCATAAATGATTAAACAAATCATTTTATATTGAGATCACCACTTAATTCTTTCACCATACGAATATTAAAATAAAGAATACTCACATTATGTGTAGCAATAAATTGATAAATAATCTTTGCAAAAAATAAATAAAATAATATTGTAAGGAATAATGTGTACTATATCGTAAATAACTTGGTGCAGAAGTAGGAAAAATAATATACACCATTTTAAAGAACTACATTCAAGTATTTAGGTATTTGTGGCACGAATTGTTTCCATCATTCTCTATGTTTGTCGTTTACTGTGTAAAATATTATTAAAACATAATCATTTAGCATGCAAAAATAATAGTCAAAAGTGTCGAGTGATTAAGTTGAATTTTTATCAATAAACATTTCACTTAGATTGTTATGCCAAATGAATAAATGTCATTTCTGTACCAACTTAGCGAGTAAGGAATTTAATTATTTCTCATCTCATTCATGTCTAATGTTTTGATCTATAACTATTTTATTTTAAAAAATTAAAATAAACAAGTTATATTTCAATAATTATTATTAAATGTCATATACAAATAAAAAAGCCTATAGTAAAATAATACCTCGAATTTGAACCTTTTAAGGTGTTTCTTATTTTTTAAACAGAGTTTGGATCTTCTATGTTATCAAAATAATAGAAGAAATGGGAGAACAAGACTGACCGAGGAAACATATAGAACATGCTTGTTTTGGTGGAATAATAATTCGTTCGGACTATTAGTGCAGAGTATGGTTCAATACTGCGTTTGTTAAGTTTTCGAACTAATAGTTCGTGTGGACTAATCCAGACTATTAATCCGCCAAATAAGAGATAATTAGAGAGGAGAGGGGTGTGGGATTAGGAAGGATTAGATTAAGAAGTGAATTTAAATTTTTTTAAAAATAATAAGAAAAATTAAAACATTAAAATAAATAACATAAAATTTAACTTATTAATTTATTTAAGTTAATTTTAAAATAAATTAACTTAATACAATGG
>JAOTRH010178265.1:0-12105 GCA_034768845.1 Heliamphora exappendiculata | reverse complement strand
CCAAAAGGACTTGGGAACATGCATAGAAAAAAGAAGGGAACGAGCAACCTCAAGAAGATGACGATTTTTCCGTTCAGTAATGCCATTTTGTTCAGGAGTGCGAACACAACTAGTCTAGGAAAGAATGCTATGAGCCGCTAGATAGGCTCGAAAACCACCATCAAAAAACTCAGTCCCATTATCAGTCCGGTGAATCTTGATGTTGGCATCAAACTGGTTGCGGACCATGCGGTAAAAATTTTGAAAACAGGAAAAGATTTCATTTTTAGTGCGAAGCAAATAAACCCAAGCAACACGAGAATGACAGTCAATAAAAGTCACAAACCACCGATAACCAGAAATGGAGGTAATAGGTAAGGGACCCCACACATCAGAATGAATAATAGTGAAAGAAAAAACACTGCGTTTATTAATTAAAGGATAAACATAACGTTTATGTTTTGTAAGTTCACAAGCCTCACACAAAAAATCATTTTTAGAACAATGTTTAACTAAATAGGGAAAAAATCTCTCTAAAATGCCAAAAGAAGGATGTCCTAAACGATGATGCCACTGAAGTAATTGTAGACGGCGGATGCCAGTATCAGTATAGAGAGCCTAGTCAGACTGGGAAGGTGGAACAAGGGTAGAGGACGGAACATCCAGTAAGTGCAGGCCACCATGTGCACTACCACTGCCAATCATTCTCCCCGTCTCCAGTTCCTGAAAAACACAACGAGTGGGAAAAAAAATTACGGAACAGTTTAAGGAACTGGTAAGACGACTAATGGATAAAAGATTAGTAGAAAAATTGGGAATATGAAGGACAGATGATAGTGAAAGTAGAGGAGAGCAAGAAATAGAACATTTTCCAGAAATAGATGATAAAGAACCATCGGCTATTCTAACCTTATCCTTACCAGAACAAGTGGAATAAAAAGAAAATAAAGTAGAAGAGCCAGTCATATGATCAGTGGCACCGGAGTCTATGATCCAAGGAGTAGAAGAGGCAATTGCACCAAGTGCAGTAGGAGATATACCTGAATGGGCAAAGTTGGAGGAGGAAGGAGAGGCAGTGGAAGAGGAAATATCAACTCGAGTCATCAGGCGCCTGAGAGTAGTCAACTCCGCCTTAAAAAGAGGGTCAGTCTCACCGGATGTGCTAGTAGGGAGTTCAGAGATGAGCGTGGGAGCGAAAAGGTCCACTACGCCCACCACCGCGTCCATCGCCACATCCAGGAGTAGGACGACCATGTAACTTCCAACAATGATCAATAGTGTGACGAGATTTACCACAATGATCACAATGCAGCTGATCCCAGGCGACAGAGCCATTCTTCTCCCCAGACTTAGTATGACTAGGCTGGCCAGTGCGATGAAGAGATGTGACTGTTAACACAAAACGTTCCTGACTGAAAATTGGAACCATAACATGACGACGACTCTCTTCTTGCTGGACATAGGCGTATGCTTGTCGCAAGGTGGGAAATGGATTACGACCCAAAATCTGAACACGGATCGGATCATAGTCAACATGGAGACCGGCAAGAAAGTCATACATCCGCTCCTTCTCCACCATCTTCTGAAATGCAGCAGCATCAGTAGTACAAACAGCATGGAAGTCCTGATGATAATCAATCTCACCCCACAAGCTAGTTAACTCAGCGTAATACTGAGCCAATGAATGGTCTCTCTGTTCCAACCCACGGAGTTTCTTCCTCAACTCATACAACTGGGCATCATTACCAGTCTGTGAATAAATCTGAGCAGCAGCGGACCAAATCTGATGTGCAGTATCCAGAAGAAAAAAACTGCGACTAATGGAGGGCTGCATAGAGTGTAACAGCCAGGACATAATGAGTGCATTTTCCTCTATCCAACGTATGCGAGAAGAACCAATGACTGTGGGCTGGGTGGTTTCACCAGTGATACATCCAGACATACCGCGAGCAGCGATGGCCAAACTGCAATAACGAGACCAAATTAAATAGTTCCTGCCATCCAACTTGACAGGACTAATCTGAAGGGACGGGTTATCAGTAGGCCTCCCTGAACGAGTCAATCCAGTGTCTACATGACTATCAGAAGGCTTTCCTGTATCATGCATGGCTATGGAAGACCAAGAACAAGCAGAATGAAATGGATGGGAGTAATGAACTGTAAACAGATGCAAACCAAGAAGACCCGAACCACCAGAGTACCAATAAAATCTAAAATCTCATACCAATCGCAGCAAAGCCAAAAAAACAACATAAGAAGCGGCTGGAATCTGCAACCAAGCCCAGGAAGCCTCTGAAGTAGGCAAAACACAGTCAAACAGAGCCAAATCAAGTCGGAAAAGAAACAGCCGCGAATAGCGCAACCTGCCGAAGCGGCAAAAAACTCCACCCGATCTTCAAATCAACCCAAAACATCAAAGAGAGTTGATTCTAGCCCCTTACACACTGAGTCGGCACCCATGAAGTAGAGACAGATCATCAATTGAAGCAGCAAAAGGCGCAATTGCGAGAAACCACGGAAAAACCCTAGCGGCGCCAAAAATTGTAAAAAATTGAGAAAAACTATGAAACAATCATGAAAAAATTTGGGAAAAATCACAAATCGATTGTAGAGAGTCGGACGATCAAGGAATTTTTATTTTTATTTTTATACAGTTTCAAAATTAGAAAAATTTCAAAAAAACAAAAAAACGAAAAAGAGGAAGAAGGATTGCTAAGAAATTTACATATAATCAAGCTCTGATACCATGTTAAAATTATTGCAGAGAAAAAAAAGGAGAAAGAGAATGAAAATAATACTAAATGAGAGCACGCAGAACTAGGGTTTTCACCATATTACCTGTTATTTATAGTAAGACTAGAAAATACTAAAAATACAATAATACCCCTAACTTAACAGTAGCACCCTGATCTGGTTCGAGATCCGCACCTGTCCTGATAATCCTCCCACTATGATGAGACAATGGGATATCAGTGACTTATAGTTCCTCTTCCATTCTACTGGTATTTTCTCTCAATTCTTCCCGAACAATTTTACTTTTGGGCCTGCGATCCATAATATAATCCTCTTCCAAGAATTGGGCATTGGTGCTAACAATAACCTTCTGATCCTTAGGATTATAAAATAAATCACTATTCGTTCCCTTAGGATACCCGACAAAGAAACAGACTTCTGTCCTCAGTTTTAACTTACCCGTGTTCCCTTTCAGCACATGTGCTGGACACCCCCAAATCCGAATATGTCTCAGACTAGGCTTGCACCCAGTCCACAATTATGTGGGAGTTGAAGGTACTAACTTAGAAGATACCAAGTTCAGAATATAAGCCGTTGTCTCTAATGCAAGTCCCCAAAACGAATTGAAAAAATTCGAATAACTCATCATCGACCTTACCATCTCCATAAGAGTCATATTCTTTTTTTCTACTACACCATTCTGCTGTGGAGTGCCCGGTGCTGTCAACTGAGATATAATCCCTTGTGATGACAAGTAATCCCTAAACTCTCCAAGGAGATACTCATTATCACGGTCGGATCGTAGTGACTTGATACTTTTACCCAGACGTTTCTCTGCCTCCGCCTTGAATTCTTTGAATTTCTCAAAGCATTTAGACCTATGGTGCATCAAGTAAATGTATTCATACCTTGAGTAGTCGTCAATAAAACTGACGAAGTACTCAAAACCACCTCTAGCTCGAATAGTCATAAGACCACACGCATCAGAGTGAATCAGTTCCAACAGTTCTTTAGCACTATAGCCTTTGACCGAAAAGGACCTCTTGGTCATCTTACCCTCTAAGCAGGACACAAACTGAAAGTTCTTCTACTTCCAATGAACTCAAAGGTCTATTTTCCACCAGTCTATTTATCTTTTGTAGATTAATATGACCTAAGCGTAAGTGCCAAAAAAACGTTTGGTTCATAAAAAAAGAATCATTTCTCTTATATAGTAAATTAGATGTGTTACTCAATTCAGTCAGTTGCAGTGTAGAAGAAATTGGAGTAATAACATAAAGATCATCCACCAATGTACCAAAACAGATAACTCGTTTATTATCCTCAATAACCGCAGAGTTATTAAAATAAACCAAATATCCATCTTTAACCAATCTAGAAACGAAAACTAAGTTCCTTCTAATAGAAGGTACATAAAGACAATCTCTCAATATTAAAATCCGATCACTACTAAAACTGAAAGTGACATCTCCCACTGCAACTGTTGTCACCTTTGTATTATTGCCCATATGCAGGTAAATCTTCCCATCACTAAGTTGTCGGGTTTCCTGGAACCCCTGCAATGAATTGCAGACATAATTAGTGGCTCCTGTATCTACACACCAGGTACCGGTAGATAACACCGCTAAACATATTTCCACAGCTAGTGAACAGAAATTACCCTGATTGTTTAGCTTGCTGAGATAAACTGGACATTGCTTTTTCTAGTGCCGTACCTTGTTGCAGTGAAAATAATTGCCTTTCGGCTTTTTCACACCAGTCCGTAGCCTACTAACTACCTTGAAAATCGTGCCACCCTATTTGTAAACATTTTTCTTCTTCTTACCTTTCAGCCTAAAGAAAAACCTTTTTAAAAAATAAACACATTTCCAGATATCTTAAAAATACCCTCGACAGTTAAAGCTATATCCATATTCCTTTTCCAGTCTACTTAGTTTGGTCCTGTTAGTTTATTTTCTTTGAGTATAACCGCGAGTGAATTGAAAGTTATTTTAATCTTAAGAATCATATAATTAGAAACCATTAATTATGACAAGCAAAAACTTTGAATTTTATTTTAAATTGGTTTCCTCTACCATTTAAAAAAAAAAATCGCCAGGCACTTGGTACCTTGTGAATAGCATGCCTCGATGGGAGGACGTCTACTATCCATCATTTGTCCAAACATGTCAATTCCTATTAATTTTACTATCTAGGCAACAGATCGCGCCAAGTAAAATCAAATACCTGATGTCACGCCCCAAACACCAGGGTCACGCGAAAGCCCACCATAAAACCGTTTATAAAAATAAGGTTTGCAGTTGGAAAACCAATTATACAACATTTGAATAAAAGATTCCCAAAGTTCAGCTCTCATAAACAGTAAACATGCAATCTCATACATGAATAAGTATATCGCCTCAAGGCGTACAAAACTCGCCTTCAGAAACAGGCATCACTTATAATAGTACATGTTAAAAACAGGAAAACTACTGCTCGTCATCCGTCACCACGGGGATCTGGGTCAACTCCACATGTTCACCTGAAAATGGTTTTACAACAAAATCCCACACCGTGAGTTTCCCAATAGAAAAATACAGTAAAGCTGTAAAGTAGGCTATGCAATTATAAGCATACAAACTCAACCACATGAGCCAAAAAGGTTTTTCTCACAAAACCATACGTTTTCCATTTTTAAAACTATGCATATCATCCTAACAGATATCATGCCACAGTTATATGAAAGACAATAATCAAAATCTGATTTCTCGCCCGGATCACACAACCGGGAACAAAATGTTATTTTTTCACTCGGAACACACAACCGAGGAAAATAAAGCGATAAAACAGTTTGCTCCACTTAGGTCACACAGCCAAAGAGAATATAGTAAAATGAAATCCTATGTACCGACTCTGCCACACACACGGACAAAGGTAACAACTATAAACTATTGCCCATTACTCTAAGATCACCACCCAAGGCCTGCTAAGTAATGACAAGTTCTATACGGAGTCTCAACAACGAAACCACTCATGGGGCAACCGGCTCTTTTACGGATTTCCACAACCGATGGAAAGAGCTTTCAAACCACGTTTACGGGGATTAACCCGAGGGACCGTAGCGAACCCACTATGCGAATGTTTCTAGACTTCCACCAAGGAGCAATAGAAGCCCAACTCAAAACACCCATTGTCACGGTACGTCTATGAAAAATCATTTAAAAACTAACCGTAACTTAACTACGAAAACCCGTAAAACAGTTATACATCAACATGTATAAAAAGAGATCCACTCCATCAACAATGGAGATCTATAAGCAAGTAAGAACATGCTTCCAACAAAACGTTTTAAAAGCTGAGACTCAACCCCGAGGGTTAGCTCCAAACCTCCAAAAACACGTTTTTCACAAATCTCGCAAAATACCTCGTTTTCAAACCTCTTTTTTTTTTAAACCACGGACGTCAACACATCCAATTCATGAAATAAACCAAAGGTGTAAAAACCGACTTTTTACCCAAAACCAAGGTTTAAACATGAAAATCACATTTAATGTATTTTCTACCCGGTGAAAACACATATAATTACATGTAACACCCTTTAACAGCAGTAGGGTCTAGAATCTTACATCGGAGAGCTAAAAGCTCGACTTCTCAAAACTGAACTTCGTCAGAACGAGAATTCGTCCGGATGGATACGAAGCTCACGTCGCCACCAACAAGGATCTGCTATCCAACCTTCAAAAACTAAGCCCGGGCCCTCCCGAAAGCTAGAGAGAAGGCAGAGAAAATGTGTAGAGAAAGAGATAGGCTTGAAAAGATATTTTTTTGTGACTCAAAAGATATTTTGTAGGCTTTATAGATTTTCACGCCAGGCCCTCACTGCTTGAGCGCTCCCTCACCGCTCGAGCGGACCCTTGCCGACATACATCTCTGCCACACCACCGCTCGAGCGCCCAATCACTGCTCGAGCGGTCACCTCACCAACCCATGTTCTGCCACTAGCCCACTCGAGCGCACTCCCACCGCTCAAGCGGTCAACGCTGGGTGGAAAACTAAATTTAAGGGTCAAAACCAAACAGGCCAAAACGAAACCCGAGCAAGCGTAAAACAGGTATACACATGTTGTTCTACAACTTGAAACATAAACCATGCATCGAGGTTATTCATCTAATGAAAGAAACACGTCAAACATATAAATATCTCAAAAAGAGATAGGTTCGGGTCTCACAACTCCCCCCCTTAAGGAATTTTGCCCCCGAAATTCGCAACAAGGTCACGAGGTAAACAGTTCTGGGTATCTAGCACGCATCCCAGATTCAAGCCCCATGTCGCTTCTTCTACCCCGTGATGAAGCTATAGGACCTTGGCATAAGCAATTATTCTGCCCCGTAACACCTGCTCCTTCGTGTTAAGAATCTTCACTGGACGCTCCTCGTAAGTGACATTGTCATCAACCCGCAGCTTGGCCCAATCTAACGCATGTGAAGGATCAGGCTCGTATCTCCGAAGCATAGAAACGTGGAATACATTATGCACAGACGGTAACTGAGGTGGCAAAGCCAAATGGTAAGCAACCTCTCCAACCCTGCCAAGGATCTCAAAAGGTCCAATAAAGCGCGGTGATAGCTTCCCGCTACGACCAAACCTCATCAAACCTCTACGTAGAGAGATCTTCAGGAACACGTGATCTCCCACTGCAAACTCTAAAGGCCTTCTCCTCTGATATGCATAACTCTTCGGCGACTCTGAGCTGTCTCTAGACGCTGGCGAATCACTGCAATCTTCTCCGTAGTCTCCCGCGTCATGTCGGGTCTCAAAACTGTGGTCTCTCCCACATTTGTCCAACACACTGGTGACCTACACGGCCTACCATACAAAGCTTCATACGGTGTTATCCCAATACTGAACTGATAGCTATTATTGTATGCAAACTCTGCCAACGGTAGATGATCCTCCCAAGAACCTCTGAAATCAAGTACGCATGCTCTCAACATGTCCTCCAGAATCTGTATAATCCTCTCAGACTAGCCATCTGTTTGGGGGTGAAAAGTAGTACTGAACATCAAGTTCGTCCCCAAAGCCTCCTGAAGACTACCAAAAGCGTGATCTGAAGCGCGGGTCTCGGTCAGAAACAATAGACACTGGCACTCCATGCAATCGAACTATCTCTCTGGTATACAACCGACTCAGTCTATCCACCGAATCCTTCACGTGGATGGGGAGAAAGTGTGCAGACTTCGTCAACCTATCAACCACAACCCATACGGCGTCGTGTCCCTTAGGTGATCGAGGAAGTTCTGGCACAAAGTCCATCGTGATGTTTTCCCACTTCCACTCTGATATCGGTAACGGCTGTAACAATCCAGTCGGTCTCTGGTGTTCCGCCTTCACCTTCTGACAGGTAAGGCACCGAGAAACAAACTGAATCACATCTCTCTTCATTCCCGTCCAACAGAACTGACGACGTAGGTCATGATACATCTTCGTGCCTCCTGGATGCACAGCAAGGCAAGAATGATGACACTCATGTAATATATCTGCACGGCATAACTCTGGCACAAACAACCTCACGACCAATCTCAGACTCTGGTCTGAACCCACAACCCATCCTGCTGTATCCTCTCCACTGGTAACCCGATCTCGTATCATCTGAACTTCCTGATCCACCTGATGGACCTCTAGCAATCGCGCAATCAACGCATGTCGCAAAACTACTGAAAACAGGGTGGCACCCGTTGCTGTCTTCTCAAGACACAGGACAAACACCCCAATCTCTCCAAGCATGTCCCATTCCCGTATAGCTACAGAAGCTAACGAACTATGAGATCTCTTACTGAGGCGTCAGCCACAACGTTGGCCTTCCCGGGATGATACTGTAAATCAAAATCATAATCTTCCAACAACTCCATCCATCGTCGTTGGCGCAAGTTCATGTCCTTCTGCGAAAACAAGTATTTAAAGCTCTTGTGATCGGAGAAAACCTCGAAGTGCTCACCATAAAGATAGTAACGCCATGCCTTTAAGGCAAAGACCACGGCTGCCAACTCCAGATCGTGTGTCGGGTAGTTCTTTTTGTGCATCTTCAACTGCCGAGAACTATAGGCTACAACTTTTACCTCCCTACATCAGAACACAGCCCAAACCGTCGTGCGATGCATCACAGTACACTGTATATCCCAAGCCTCGTTCTAGAATCATCAACACTGGTGCACTCGTCAACCTCGTCTTCAACTCCTAGAATGCCAACTCACAGAACTCGCTCCAAGCAAACACAACTCCCTTCCGTGTCAGACGCATCATCGGCGCGGCGAGTCTCGCAAAATCTTTCACAAACCGTCGATAGTAGCCTGCTAAACCCAAAAAACTGCGGATCTCGAAGACATTCTTCGGTCGCTCCCAACTCGTCACAGCATCAGTCTTCGATGAATCCACTGCTACTCCGTTTGTTGACACTACGTGTCCCAAAAACCTCACCTCAAACATCCAAAACTCGCACTTCTCGAACTTCGCATGCAAGCGATGCTCTCTCAAAGTATGTAGAACGATACGCAGGTGGTCCTCGTGCGCCTCCCTAGTAGGTGAATAGATGAGAATATCATCCACAAACACCACTACAAAACTATTCAAGTAAGGATGGAAGATGCGGTTCATCAAACCCATAAACGTCGCATGTGCGTTCGTCAGACCGAACGGTATGACCAGAAACTCATAGTGACCATAACGAGTATGAAAGACGGTCTTCGCTATGTCCTCGTCCCTAATCCTCAACTGATGGTATCCTGATTTCAAGTCAATCTTCGAAAAGCAGCTCGACCCCCTCAACTGATCTAACAAATCATCTATCTTCGGCATCGGATATTTATTCTTCACTGTCACCTAGTTCAGCTTCCAGTAGTCGATACACAATCGCAAGGATCCATCCTTCTTCTTAGCAAAAAGAGCAGAAGCTCCCCACGACGAAGTACTCGGGCACACAAACCCCCTATCCAGTAACTTCTGAAGCTGTATCATAAGTTCACGCAACTCAGCGGGTACAAAGCGATAAGACGGTATAGATATGGGAGTAGCTCCTTGAATCAGATCAATAGAGAACTTTACCTCATGGCTCAGTGGAAACTCGAACAGATCGTCAGGAAAGACATCTAGATAGTCGCAAACCACCGGAGGTAACTCTCCTCGAACCCTAACCTCCTCATCTAACATGAGAGCTGAAAATAGGAATCCCAGGTTGCCCTGGTTCCGACAGCACCGGGCATAAACACCAAAATCTCATCCCAGTCACCCACGAAACAGAAACAATCTCCCGTCGGTGTATAAATCGTTACCCTTCGTCGATCACAATCGATAAAGGCATGATAGGTGGTCAGCCAATCCATCCCGAAGATGAAATCAAACGAGGTCATGTCTAGAATGATAAAATCGAACTCTAAACAACGACCGGCGACCTCCAACACACAGGATCTACACACACGACTCAACATCACACTCCCACTGACTGGGGTCTCCACACTCGAAGCACTACCCAACAAGTCTATTTTCAACCCCAAAGCAGATGCAAATGCAGAGGACATAAACGAATGCAATGCACCAGTGTCGATAAGAACACTGGCCCCATAATCTATAGACTAAAAGAGTACCTCTGATCATGGAGGTGGTAGCAGCAGCATCGGGAACGACCGGTGCTCTGGAAGAACTGGGATCTGCAAAAACATAAGCTCTGGCCGGTCCGCTGCGACCCTGAACTGTCGACTGTGTGCCCGACTGTACCGAGGCGCCCCCATCTGCAAATCTAGATAGCTTGTGTCCCTGGGCAGATGGAGTAACTGGCGCTCCAGCTGTACTCCGCATACTCTCTCCTCTGGGGCAGTTCCTACGGATGTGCCCAGACTGGCCGCACTCGAAACATGTCACTGACTCCCTCCCCTGTGTCTGTGACTGCGACTGCGACTGTGCCTGAACATGTGCTAGGCTCCGGCATTCTGCTGCACGATGCCCTGGTCGTCTGCATCTGTGACAAATAAGCTCTCTCTGATCCGACCTTCCCGTTGAGACTACGGGAGGCGAGGATGCAGAAGACTGTGGCTGGTACGACCCCACTGGATATGAGCTCGGACCAGATGTCCATTGACGCTTGTCCTTGCGTCCCCGGGACTGTGCACGTCCCTCGTCCTACTGACTCCTACTATCTCTGTCTCTGCGCGTCTCGTTCAAAGTACCTTCCACCTTTATGGAGGTCTCTACTAACTCTGTAAAGACCTGCACGGGGACGTGCAGCCCTAAGGGGGTGAATTGTGATATCTTGGTATCCCACATCGGAAAGGGAGAGGAAGTTCTTGGGTTATAAAGGAAAAACCTTGGACCCTTACATTCAACGAGGCCTTTTCTCAAGTGGTAAAGACCCCAGTAGAACTCCGCAGTTAAACGTGCTTAGGTGGGAGCAATACAAGGATGGGTGACCCCTGGGAAGAACAAAACCGTGAGGGTTTTTGTCCAAAGCGGACAATATCATTGCCATGTGAAGAGTCGGGGTGTTACACCTGACGTAGCTTCAGTCCGGCAAATAATAGAGTGACTCAGATGGAAAGGATACTATTATATACAACTAAGTGTTAACTACTACCTAATCCTGAATCAATTGATTCTCAATGAACCCTTCAAATGGAGAAGTGATCCACACTAACAATTATCCAGAATTATCCCTGAAGGAGGTTTGTATCGGAGATACCGCAATTAATTCTATCCGATGGAAAGGAAAGCCTTGCTGCCAACAAGCAGAATTAATTGCATCACCTATGAACTGGTGATAGAGACCGTAGTATTTATCTGTGAATAGATTCCCTCTCTCACTTAGATTTTTTAAAATATTTTTTAGAATTATAAAAATCTGTTCAATTAAAATAAATTTATTAATTTCGAAAACTACACGATCCGAAAGATTCCAAAACATCTTTCCGTGTACACGATCCAAAAGATTCCGATTTGTCAAACCATCTTTTCACGTTTTAATACTTAACAAATAAAATTACCGATGAAGGCACAATTTTTCCTTTGCTTTACAGCTAAGGTATTGAATAAAGGCATTCAAATATTTTATTTTTACATTACACATTTTTTGAAAAAAATAATTTATTAAAATTAAACATTTTTTATTTAATTAATCTAAAATTCGAAATTAATTTTCACGTTTTTTCAAAATATCTGATTTATTAAAAAAAATCTTCTTAAACGTGTTATTTTGTAAAAAAATAAAATATCTAAACTTTTTCTTTTCAATTAAAACTTGTTAATTAAAAAAGCTTAATTTTATTTTTTATTTACAAAATTTAATTAAAATCGAATTTTTTGAATTAATTAAAATAAACAAGAATAAATAAAATAGATATATATCATCCACGCAATTTGAACAAATATATA
>JAOTRH010178254.1:0-12106 GCA_034768845.1 Heliamphora exappendiculata | reverse complement strand
CTTGCAGCTTGCTCCGTAACTTGAGAACTGTATCTCTTCTTTCTCACCTTCTGTCTCTCACCGTCTGTCTGCTTTCTATCTGTTTACAGTAGTTCTGTGTTTTTTCTGTCTCTGTCTCTGTAGGTTGACTTTTATATAGCCTCTTCAAGAAGGAGAGGGGTTACAGAGAATTCAATTGTCACTTATGGCTATTGAATTTTAGGCTGACCTTCTGAGCTCCTGACTTTATCTCTTCCTCTTATCTGTCTCTTCTTCTTCTTCTGAGTGAAGACATAATATCTGGCCCTTTCATTATGGAGAGTTTTCCATGAAAATCAATAGCCACTCATGGCTATTAGTTTTTAGGCTTCAATTGCAATTGAATGGCCAATTCAATTGTAATTGATTCTGCTATTGAAATTTGGATTTCAATGGCCAATAAAATTCACAGATTCCAACACCTATAAACTCGATTAAGATAAGTTGTTAAAATGTCAAATACTAATAAGAGAGTAAAGTAAAATCTCCAAAAAGAAAAGACTACCATTAGTTCAGCATTGATACAATGGACAACTGAAATGTACATTTATGGACTCGTATGATAGAAATACCATTTTTATAGAATAATTAGTGTACTCGAATTGTTAAAACTTAGAGCATATATTATGGATTGAATTAGCAGTGTAGTATTTTTTTGTAGCAAATAGTGTTTGATTACGAGTAAGATACTTAAAAATAAATTGTATATTTTTTAATTTGACATGATTTTAGTGAGATTAATTTTTTTTAATATATAAGAATGCACTTGATAATACTGGGACAAGAGGAGACCGACCCATCACTATCCTGTGATGAGAATTTTCCTACTAATCTGGTGTTAAATTAGTTTGAGGGGTTATTTTAACCCCATTGAGTTTACATACCAAACATGGGTAAATTAGGGAGTAAGTTCAAATAATGAATTCCAACTCTTTTTATCCCATCACCAAACAGGGCCTAACTCTTTTAAGAGTTGAATTATGAGCCTTAAACACTTTTCTTTTGTAAGATAATTTCCAAGGTGAATTCTATTCATGAATTAATTAATTTGCACACAAAAATGGTATGAAAAAAAATATAAAAAGAAGTAAAAACCAAGAGGAGACCCATGAGCTTCGATGGATACAGTCAATATGTAGCGTTAACGCATTGATAATAAATTGACGATTATTTAATTAGTCAATAATATCTGTTTTGTCAGTGTCTTATCTCCAGACCCATTGTCATTTTGTGCAGGACTTGGAGTGGTAACAGACCACGTATTGACGCCTAAAAGTTGGTGGGTGGGTTGGTGTGGGTAAAAAACAGGACAGGCCAGATCAGCAATTAAGGGCAAATTATTCAAGTAATTTCATAGTATTATTTGGCGATATTATGTAGTATTTTTGATAAATAAATAATCGTAATTTATATAATTTGATTACTTTTTGTTTATTAATCACCTAACAAATGTAAGTAATCATGCATTTACCATAAAGTTTGCCTTCATTGTATAAAGTTGGAATATCACGTGAACTTGTCAAATAAAGAATGTTTGGCAAAATTGTTGTTAGTAATTCTTTGTTTTTTACTACTAATTTTATCAATAAGTTATAAATTTTTTTAAACACTCATAATTTCTGCTGTAACTTATAATTATTTTTTTAATATTTAAGTTAAATATAATGTTTATCAAATATTTATAATTTTTACTACAAATTATAACTTATAAGATATTAATTTTAATATCACCAAACACCACCGTAATAATTTAGATGCACCGAATAATTACTTGTGATCAAGAGTATCTTTAATTAATTTGGTGTCCGCGAGTATTACGTATTCAATGCAGCTTCCTCTCATTCAACTCTTTTAAGTCTACCACTTGGTTACTGTCCAAAGTGCAGATGGAGAGAGACTTGTGGGACCATATTTTTTTAGGATCTGGCTTATCTCTTGTTGGTATAAATATATATTTTAAGGTATTGGATTTAATTACCAATTTTTTTATGCAAATAAAAATATAATTATTCACATAACAAAAAAAATTATGTAAAAATTTACGTGATTCGGCACAACTTACGTACGTCTACAAGTGAGAAAAATAATCTATTATAATTGTAGAGTATACAATCATAAGACCAAAAGCACTTCATAACTCACCATCCACAACTCGAATCTTGAAACAAATCAATTTTTCTCACTTAAAGGTAACCTCGATGACCTTGGTGCTCTTGGTATTTTTATGTTTCTTCCTACATCTTTACCTATTTGATTCAACTTTTCACACATTTACTAGAATTATAAAGTTTCTATTTATAGGTAAATTCTAAAACCCTAGCCGCTATATAACTATAAGACCATATGTCACATTGAGTTTCTATCAGGCTGTGTTTTGTATTCTACCGGACTTATATTTATTATATTATTTTTGGTCTATAAGTAAATGAGGTGGGGTGGAATTAGGAGTCTACTAGAATTTTTTTATTATTTTTGGTCTATAAGTAATAAAGTCTCTATTCATGGTTGCATTAGGTAGTGGAAACGTAAGATGCAAGGTGATAGTAAAGCATGAGGGCTCCAAGAAAAAAGGTCGTTCCAAATTAAGAGGTTATAAAGGGAAGTACTACTATTGTGACAAGAAAAGTCGTCTGAAGTGTAATTATTTGAAGTACAAGGTGGACAAGAAAAAAGAACAATCATAAGATATAGCAGTTACAGAGGGTTCCGATTATGAAGAATAAAAGGTGTTCACAGTTACTTCAGGTATGAGCAAATTAGATTGAATATTAGATTCTGAATGTTCGTTTTACATGTGTGCAGTCAGAAAGTATTTTGATACGTATTAGGCATGCGATTGGGGTACTGTCAAGTACCTAATAATGCAGTGAGCAAATTTGTCGATATAAGTATAGTGCGATTTTGCAGGCTCGATGGGACCATTTTGATCTTGACTAGGGTTAGACATGTGCTGAATCTAAGGAAGAACTTGATTTCTCTGGGAATGTTGGATTCGAGAGGTTACAGGTTCTTATCTAGGGGTGGAGTTCTTTAGATTTTAAAGGAAAACATGGATGTATTGTAGGGACAAATGATTGACAACCTATACAGGCTCGTAGGGAATGTTGTGACAAGTGGAGCTACTGCCAGACATCAGATGAGTAGTATAGGTAGATGATATACACGAAAAAAGTGTAAGAGTGATCAGGGTGAACAACAATTGCGGAAAAGCACATAGAATAGGCGCAGGAGTACACAGAAGCGACGAGGTAGTACAAGTGCGCAGGTGAGCAAATCAGATGGTGTGCACGATGCTGGTAAGATACAAGAGCAATAGTTGTTAGATGTTCACAGGAAAGTTCCGGGCAACGAGACTAAAACGACAAATGTAACGAACAGATGTACACCTTGACAGAAGCGAGTCTCATTTACTCTTAATTTGGTTAGTGGCGATAATCTTTCCAATTGTGTACACAAAGGAGGAGAGATAGGGCCATGTTCTTCTACAAAATAGTGAGCTTTGTAGGGCACTCGGATTGGGATGCAGGCACCTCGGTATAAAGATATGGGCCATGCTGTTTGGGTGTGGCAGATCGACGACGACGGCAGAATCGACAGCGACACTGGTTATTTTCAGGGTGGTTTGAAGAATTCAAGCCAAAGTGGAGATTGTTACGTTGTGTCTTGTATTTTACCGGACTCATGTTTATTATATTATTTTTGGTCTATATGTAATTAAGTTTGGGTGGAATTATGAGTCCACTAGAATTCTTTATGTATTGAGTTTAAAATAATATGGACTAACTAAATTTTTTTAAGGTTTCTACGTGCGTACCTATAAATAGGATAATTATGGAGCCTTAGAGTTTAAGATTGTGAGACAGAAAATTGTGAGGTTAGCTGGTAGAGAGAAGGAAGACGAGTGTTATACTCTTTCGCATTCGACATAGTAAAATATTTTTCTCATTCGCTCGTAAACGTAAGCCGGTGTAGGCCAAACCACGTAAATTCTCAATGTTAATTATTTTTTGCTTTTTTGTGCGTGATTTTACTTCCGTTCACGTTCAAGAATTAGTATTCAAATCTCAACAATTTCTAGTAGGCTTATAACTTCACCATAGTTCTCCCAACAATTTCTAGTAGGCTTATAACTACAATATAATCCAAACACATATTGATTAAAATATAATTATATAATTTACAAGATACATAGCCAATGCAGAGGTGTTTGATCACCTTATGGGTATCTCCATTCCTAACTATTTTTAGAAGATTAATCACATCGTTTATTAATGGAAGGCTCAATTAAAATCGAGATAAATCCCAGTATAAACTAACACTATAAGAGTTAATAGTATTTATAAAGTTTTGAATTAACCTGTGACCTTTAAAAAAAGTAAACCCCCAAATCTCATGCCTTATACCACTAATTAAGCCAACCCCTTGAGGCTCTACTTATTTGTTGTTAATTAGGCTGACTCACTTTGAATTTTACTTTAGTGATTTAAATTGTTTAGTTTACAAAATCTAATGTATAGATTATCTATGTAAAAAATAATACTAATTGAAATTAGTCAAGTAACCGAACAAATTGCATTTATCTTAAAAAGATAAAACGCTAATGTCCATTTATTCTTTATTTTCTTGAAGTAAATGTGATTTTGTTCGCATACTTAATAATATTCAATTAATTTTATTTTGTATGTAAATAATATATACACTGATATCTTAAAATTAAATAATTTAAATCATCAAAATAGAACCCAATAAAAATCCTAGGGAGACCAAGATTAACAAAGTGTTGTTACCCCCAACAAACAACAGAGATAGTGGGTTCTATTTTTATTGGAGAGTGGCTTGATTTATGGAACCATATTTTTATTGGAGACTGACTTCTCTCCGATCTACTTTTGGAAATGAAGGGTACTACATATCAAATGTTTGGTATTTTTAATAAATAATTTATACACAAATTGAAAAATATATTAACGATTTATTTTGGAAATGAAGGGTACTAGAAAGTATATGGGTTTCGATAATTTTCTGTTCAATTCAATTTTTTTTTATAAATAATTCACACACAAATTCAAAAATATTCAAACTGTTAGGATTTTGAGTCCGTTTAGGCTTGACAACTTTGTTTAATGTAAAAATCTTATGATTGTTAAGGAATTAAGATGGCTTTACAATTTTGGTATTTTAATCTTTGTAAAACTCTTAGTTGAATTAGGAGTTGGGATATTTGTTTAGTAAAGGATTTTGGATTTAAATGAATTTTAAGAGGAGTTATAGCTTGTTTAATTCAGAAGTCTTATTCAAGCTAAAAGACTGAAATATAAGACCTGTAAGCTAGAAGTACAATTAAATAAAGTTGTATCACACAGTGCAGTTTAGGCAAAACACTATCTGCAACCTGACCACTCGAACGGTGTTTAGTTCGCTCGAGTGAACTCTTGGTAGTTTGAGTTTCAACTGCTGAATGTTTATGCCTATAAATATGGACTAATGCTTAACTAGAAAACATGACTGAGATTATATAAATTCAGAGTCTTTGTGATATTTCTGAATTTCAAATATTCTGAAGTGATATTTGAGTTCATCTTTTAAGATCATTCAACGTCTTTTGTGAATTACTAATATTATATTTTATGAATTTCTAAGGTTGTCATCGGTAGATCCAGTTGGTGTAAATTTTTGAGGATTCGATAATTTGAAGAAGCACTAAGAATTCAGTATGGTGGTGATCAAGTACGAAAAATGGTGCACGTGGATTCTACATGAAAGATTTAAGGCGTCTAGGTTGAGAATTCGACTGGAGTCTATTAGTAGTCTTGTAACTGTTTATTAGTATAGTGCTTGATTTACCTAAATTTGAATTAATTTTGTAATTTTTACTTGAGTTTGGATTTTTCACGTAAAAAATCGTGAGTTTCTTTTTGTGTGATTGGTTTAGTTTCTTAATTACTTGTAATTGCCTAAATTTATAATAATTCACCGACTTATGTTATTCTCATTCCGCTGCACATAAAATAATTCAAATTTTTTTCACATACAACTTGAATTATAAAAAATGGTCAAAGTGAGGCTCACATACCTAAAGGGAATCCTCCCATCCAAATAGTGAAACAAAAGAGAATTTAGTATTTTTTTATTTATTTATTACGTGGGAGCTATAGACATCCCTCACCAACCACGGTTGCCTAAAATAGTAAAATGAACTTCCATTGAAATTTTATTATTTTAGTCCTTGACGTCCAATTTGATTCCGATATCATCAATCTAATCATATGGATTGGAGAGCTATATATATATTTTTAAAAATAAAGATTAATTGACTTAAATATATTATAAATTTAATATAAAATTAATTAAATAAATACATTTAATATAGTAAAATACTTTCTCAAAGAGCTCTAAAAAAATCTACACATAAGAATAAAATGATCTTCATACATGAAAAAATTAAGCCCCGCGCATGGAAAACCAAATTGAAAAACTATTACAAAAACCATGAAATGTCTAATCTTATATATAATAATGGAGTTCACTTTTTAAAAATGTCTTATGTATCATTTTTTAACTGATTGAGATACGTTTTAATTTAAATCTATGGTCCAGATTGCTTCTCACAAAAATGTGTTTTTTCTCCTCTCTCTATGACCTTAATTAGCTGAGATAATTTAATTTAACTTTCATAGCTAAAATTGGTTTGAGAAAAAAGTTGCCAAAATACTTCTAGATTTTGCTCATAACCAAATCAATTCACATGAAAATGGGTTTTATGATCCAAAATATAAAAGATTACTTTTCATAATTTCCAAATTTTGATTTATAATTTTTTAAAATTTTAGAAGTTTTATAATTTATAAGGTAGAATAACTAAATTAATTTAATATTATCCATAATTAAAAAATAATTTTAAATGTTATTATATTGTTGAAATATTAAAGTTTATTTATTGATATTGATAATATTTATTTCATGAAGAATTTGCTATTTAAGATGACATAATTATAAAGAAAAATAAGAATAATAACAGTATTGCATGTGTAATTTAAAAATGTCTTATGTAGGAACCTAAAAACATAAGTATTTATTTTAATTTCATTTGAATGTTGGCTTGTGAATGAATACTTGAAAAGCCATGTAAGGAATGGAAATAAGTGTCAGAGTATTTGCCAATAAAAAAACATTACTATATATATATAAATAAAGAGAAGTTTAGAAATATTAAAATAAAAAAGTACACTAAATGTGTACTAAAAATTTCTATTAAATAAAAAATTATTAAACAATTTTTTAAAATATAGTAAAAAGTGAGTTAAAATGTAATAAACAATGTCTTTTAGGTAAGAGATTTAATTAAAGTGCTACCAGCATTATTGGTGGCAAGATCTTGTACAAATTAGCTCATGGAGAAAAAGTAGAATCATTGAACTTGAAATGTACAAAGCTGGCTGACCCCCACCACTTAATTATCATAGGTCTATTTAGAGGAAAAAGTTAGTTACCCTCAAACTACTTTCTATTTTTTTTAATAACCCGAGTATAGTTTTGCAAACTCAACTCTATGTGATATTTTATATCGTATTGGTAAGAGATAGAAATTAAGTTTGGTATATAAAAAAATTAGTGAGCTATTATTAGTAACTTAATTTAAATAGTTTGTGTCGAGTTGTTAAATTTTTTATTTAAATTATTGGATCAATAATTTACTTGGGTCGTTATAAATGCAATAACCAACCCAGATTTTCATGTAGAGCTTCATAGCAAGGTGAATAAAGGAGTAAAAATTTCGAAAAGAGATAGAGAATCTCTGAAATCGTATACATTGTGCACGCTAATGAGTTATTTTATAGTCACTAATGAACTACTATCTTATCCCAACCAGATAAAGAACCTAAGCCACGCGACAGAATATCACGTATTTGAGTGGGAGATATTGTGATTGTGAGACCCGGTTCGTTTTAATTTTGTAATGTATATTCGTAACGTGTGGTTATTGTTTTAATCATTATAGGAAAGTATGCTTCTATATGTGTTATGTATGTGATAGCTTAGATATGCATGTCAGGTTCGATCCCGAAACCGTTGGCGCAATGTATCATAGTTGGAAAAATTTTCTTTCTGGCGAGACCGCTCGATCGATCTTTAAATCGATCGATCGGTCTATCTAGCGTGGGTTATATATTACCAGCTCATTGCCTCAATTTTTGAGCTCTAACTTCTTGAGCAAGCTTCTTCTTAAAAGTTAGATCAGATCATCTACCTTCTCTCAAGATTTGAGTGTGGTTCGGGTTCTATTTTTTATGTTCCAATAGTTGATCCTTGTTATTCTTATCGTGGATTTCGCGTTCATCCCGAACAGATTCTCATTTTAGCAACTTTGGTTTCTCTCCAGAGTGCAAAGCGTCGGATACGTTTTTAACTCACCAAGCTAGAATTTTAGATTATTGTGCTTTAAAAAGGGTGATACATGCATTTATATGTATTTTTACCGTTTAAAATTACATTTATTGTTGAACTTTGTGTTTAAACCATGTTTGTTGGATGAATGAGCATGCTATACGATCTTACGATTTATTACAAAGTTGGTGAACTTGGGTGTGTCCAAGATTTTTGAAAAGATGAGTTTTGAAAATTAGAAGAGTTATGACAATGCTTACGAAAACCTAGTTTGGAGATTTGGAGCTGACAATCAGGGTTGAGCCCTATTTTAAAATGATTCGATTGAGATGTTGGTTAATCTCGATGGATTTATAGATGATATGATGGTGTGCGTTTTGATATTTGGTATGTATCTGTGTGTGTGCCTATATCTATTAAGTCATGTCGGGCGTCATTGTAAAGAATTGTATATTGGGGCAAGCTGTTGTCCTACGGTGAAAGACCGTGAAGAATTGTGTATTAGTGCACGCTGTTGTCCTACGGTGAAAGACTATGAAGAGTTGCATATTAAGGTAAGTAGTTGTCCTGCGGTGAAATACCGCAAAGAATTGATTGGTTGGGTTAATACTATCCTGCGGTGAAAGATCGTAAAGGAGTACGAGATGTATATGAACACGATTGTTTATGCATGTCATACTGTTAAATGTCATAGAACCATATGAAAACTTGTGATTTTAATGGTAGAAAACCATTTTTATACTTGTGTAGTTGAGTGATTCATATAAATTGTAATTGCATATTATGCTTTTGAATACATACTAGTCTGTTTCTACTGGGTTTTGGTTCACGTTGTGGGATCTTGAAGACATTTTTTAGGTGGTTGGGATCAAGTGGCTTGATCTTGTGGAGCCGGGGTGGCAAAGAAAAAGACTCTTTATTTTGTAGTTAGGTAGTTTATTACCGATTTTGTTATTGGATCATGTAATGATGTGTAATGCTTTAATCTTGAAAGCATGTTTTGTAAGTTTTGGGGCATTTATTTCAATGCATGTATATTGTATGATTCATGAGAGTAACTTTGGGTTGATTGTTGTTTTTCGTCATCGTTGGTTTCAACGTTTTACTAAAATTTTATTCGATTGTTTTATGCTTTCGTACAACGTTTGTTCCTCGAAGAAGGATTTTGAGCCTTGTTTTAGTAGGTGTTGTGGGCTTGATTTTTGCCTTGAAAATATTTTTTAAAAATCCTGGAAAATATTTCAGTGTTGAGCAAGAAAAATTACGTTTTTTAAAAATGATTCAGAGCCAGACTGCTCAATGGACCGATCGACCGGTCTATCGAGCAGTTAAACCAAACTCTTCATTGTTTTGCAGGCGTGTGAAAAATAGTATGCAGGTTGAAACCGATTATGACCGCTCGATCGGTCTCGACAAATTTCAAAAATCTTGTTTTATTGTTTTAAACCTTAGCTCTTGAGGACTGTGACTTTAGTCTTCTGAGCTATTCTTTTACATAAAATAAACCCTCGGTATGGCCTTTTCCAAAGGTCTTAGCTTTCGTTTTAGAGTTATGATTTTTGACCCATTTGAGTTCGAGTGGTTTTGGTGGATCATGGTATTCTAAAATGATTGTTTGTGGGCGTTTCGCGTAACCCGAATTTTGAGACATGATAGTGATAGTCCATTCTACATTGGTGGACATAGCAATCTTGGGGCTAAAATTATGAAACCATTACGCCCCCAAAAAGATATTAAAATTGTGGGCCCCAAATTGATGTATATATATATATAAATACAATTTAACTTTGTTTGTTTGAAACATAATTATGTAATTTTTAATAATTAATTTAAAATACATATTATGTTGCTTAACTATTAAGGCCCATTTAGTAACGTTTACAGTTTTCTATTTTTTGTTTACGAAAAATAAAAAATATATTTTTGTTTATGTTTATAAAAAAATAAAAATAAAAACATGTTTGGTAACATAAATGTTTGAAAAGTAGTAGTTGGAAGTTACAGATAAATTCAATCAAAATTTGTTTACAAAACAAGTGAAAACACATTTTTTCTGTTTCTTAAAATATTGTAAAATTTGAAACTTATTTACAGTTTTTTGAAAACAAAAATAATTACCAAACATATTTTTATTTACAGTTTACAAAAAATTTACAAATAAAAATAGAAAACAAAAAATATAAACGTTAACAAACGGCACCTTATAATTTCACAATGAAATGTTTTAGGTATGAATTATTATTTTAATTCTGTTAGTACATTATAATTTTTAACAGTTAATTTATAGTTTGACTATTAAAATTTTATGATGATGCATTTTAGTTTTGAATCACTACCATATTTTGGTCATTAAATTGAATACTTTAAAAATATGTAAAGCATTCATATAAGGCACCTGGAATTTGATTAAAGATACGTAATATGAGTTTGGCGTATCTAATAAGGTTAACATCCATCTAGTATTTTGAAATTTTAAAAATGACGATGATAAAACAATCGTTATTAATTTCTTTTTATTGTTCTTTAGCTAACTTCCATATTTAAAAAAATTAAAATTTTAATGAATATATTATGTTAGGAATATTCTTTTGAAACTTTTAAATATTTTTTAAAGAATATATTTTTAAAAATTTTAATTTATGAATATATAGAGGACCTCACCTAAAATTGGGCTTTAGGTCTCCTAAAACTCAATACTGCTCTGTTGGTGGGATATAAAAATTAAGTCTCATATATAAAAGAAACTTGTAAACTTATACTAATAACTTAGTTTAAACATTTTAGATCGTGTTGTTACGCTCTTTATTCAAGTACTTTAAACTGTTATACTCTAAGGCCATGTTTCATAACGGTTATAGTAATACAGAGTTTGACTGGATTCGTAATATTGTACATCTTATTGAAAGATTAGTAATACGTAAGATATCGTACATGTATAAGGAGGGCCAACTATAAAGATGAAATGGTTAATAATACGTTGGATCATTTTTTTTACTTAGGCCATGTTTGATAATGGTTATAATAATACAGAGTTTGATCGGATTCGTAATACCATAAAGTATTTGTATTGTGTTTGATTAGGATAGGCTATGGCATGGAATTAAAATAAAATGATAAATTTTGACCATTTGATGAGATTGTTGGTATTTAATGTTCTGAAAAAATAATAATTTGTCAGTTTTAACAAAACTCGGTCAGCACATAAAAATAGTAATAATATTTTTAACAATTTGAAACTAATTTTCAGAATAAAATAATACAGAAATAATCTGTTGTTAGATACAGAACAATACAACAGAAATAATATATTAATTAATACTGTTTAGAAACAGAAATGTTTTCAAAAGACAGAAACGGAAATGTTTTTCAAAAAATAAAAATAAAACTAGAAACAGAAATGTTTTCAGAAAATAGAAATAGTAAGTAAAATATGGTACTGTAAGAGAAGTAAAACACTGTTTTCGGTAAAAGATTTTATAAACAAAAGAGAAAATAAGAACATAAATGCAAAACAGTATATGTTCTATGCAAATAGAATAAAGACTTTAATTTGGAACAGAGCAGTACATATGTATATATATAGGTGCTAGATCGGGCAACAACAGTTTGCTTCTTACTACACCAAAAAATGAGAGAGGTGCCGAGTAAGAAACAGTATCCTGTGGTAGAGCGACGATCAGTAGGATCTCCGGCCCAGTCAGCA
>JAOTRH010178243.1:0-12106 GCA_034768845.1 Heliamphora exappendiculata | reverse complement strand
AACTTTTTCTAAAACATTCGGCTAAAAAATGGTGAAAATGGTTATGAGATCTTGACATACTCTCACTATTTTAATCGCAACTTTTTTTACCAAAGGAATTTTATTATGAGACTAGTCTCATTGGAAAGAAAATTTTTGGAGCTTCAGTTTGAGTATAAAAATGAACCAATTCAAAGTCCGAATAAGTGAGATATGATCAAACGAAGTTGTCCCTGTGCAGCTAGTCCGCTCAAGCGGACATAGGGCGCTCCAGCACCCAAGCTCTCTGCCATGTGACTGCTCGAGCGGATAGGGATCCGCTAGAGCGCGCTGGTGCACGAGAAAATCCTAGAATTTTCCCTATTTTGAGTTTCTAACCTCAATACCCTCAAACATTCATCAAACATGTTTTAAATTTTTATTTCCACCTCCAAAAACATTGGATTCAAGTCTCATAAATCCTTTTTTTGCAATAATTTTCCAAAATCATGGTTAATCCTTTCTGAAAAATCCCCATTTCCATCAAACATAATGCAATACAGACATAAACCTATCAATCTATTCATCAAACATGAAATCAATTGAATTTTTATGCATATAAACAAAATATCAACCCAAATCTTAACAAGCATATGAGAAAATCTAGAACCTACCTTAGATTTGCTCAAAAGTTTGAAATTCCTTCCAATCTCCCCAACTAGGGTTTTGGTTTTGAGAGTTCTTGACTCCTTGATGTTTTATTATCCATCTTCTTGCTCTAAAGCTTGATCTCTACCCTTGCTTGCTCCCAATCTTGCTTCAAATATTCAATTTTCATGGGAAGAGTAAGGGTTTCATGAGTGTGGTGGTCTCTCTCTTTAGGGAGTGGAATAGGAAGAGAAGAGAGAAGAGAAAAGAAAAAGAAATGGGTCTCTCTCTCTCTCTCTCTCACGTGGGTCATATATACATATATAAACTCCCAAAATTTCTCCATGGTTCGAGGTGATTCCCAACATTTCCTTATAGTCTGTTCGAGTGGACTCCCACCACTTGAGCAGTGATCCCTAAAGCTAAATTTCACAAATTTTCCAAAAACTCATCTCAAACTTTCAACTTTTCTCACAATTAAATATTTGAATCTCTCTATTAACTTAGTCATATCAAAATCTGTAATCACTAAGTATCTCAACTTCACTTTCACGTATCATTTAGTCAACCGTTAACGAGCAAAATATTATAGCACTCATGCCCAAATTTAATTTAGTCTCTTCTCTTACCGAAAACATGAAATAATAAATAAAAATAAAAAAATAAACAGGTGCCGGGTCCTTACAACTTTCCCTTCTTTGGGAATTTCGTCCCCAAAATTCTTCTCAAGTCACACCAAACTTTCCTTTAATCTTAATACATGTCAACATAATTAGTCAATCGTTCGGCCTACATATTCTTTGTTAATCCATGATCCTGATCGATCCTTCGAGATGATATGACTCAAGGCTACGTCAAGAATAATGGTGTCTATAGTAACAATTTTCCAGAAGAGCACTCAAAATTTTAAAAACAAGAGATCATAACACCGTATCGTAATAACGATGCTAATATGTCTTTGTTCCCAAAAGTGTTATACTAACATCAAGCTTGACTTCCGAGCATCAATATTTCACAAATATTAGAATCATCCATATATCATCAAATCGAATGCAAAGTTATACTCATACCGGGCTTGAGCAATTTTAAACGGTTTTTCGTGTAACACGACATCAATTCTTACCAGAAATCAACGCTAGAGTTGTAGTCAATCATATCATTTCATTGGTCACCGACTATCCCTCCATGAGCACCATCTCACATTACGTACATGTTCCCAATGAATAAACATTCTCAACCATAACATTATGCGTCATAGGTCTTACCACCGCTAAGATTCTCCCAACTTCGTTGAGTCACAGTGTAACTTCCCGCTCCCGCAAGGCACTCAACTTATACAGAGGAATGTGATCTCGCCGTAGACCGGAGACAAGAGATAATAATATTATGTGACCAAACAACTAATTCTAAACACTCACGGCACTTTGATCTCAAAAGGGGTAAACATGTATCACTAGGGATTCACCATCACAAGAGCATACATTACTTCTAAAATATCAAAAACCTTTACATCGTATACATGAAGCTCTGCCAAAACTAAAAACTAAACAAAAGAAAAACTAGACTAAAATAATTTCCAACACCATATCGAAAACTACTCGACGACGCCTGTGGTGGACCAACTCCTAGCCATTCCGGGTATCTGCAACCACAAAATTTACAGGAGAGCACACTTAGCATTATCATGAACAGAAAAGACAGTTATATAGTTAAGGATAATTGAAAACTCTTTCTTTCTTCCCAATAAACTACCGAGTAAAAACTGAATGCGATGTGTGGGTTGGGTAAGGTGCGACCTACGCTTCTGTGCTAAGGGTTTCCTCTAAGCCCTAACGATGAAGAATGATCACCATGGTTTGGATAGAGGACTGAACTCAGGTAGGATTTCAACTCCAGATGCGATTCCACAGAGGACGCCTGCGAACACATCTCCTACTTATGTGGAATAGCGTATTTAGAATGAGGGTTTCCTAGTTGTCACGATGTCTGAACCACAATCAGGGGAGTTGATGACACAGTGCACTGAGGATTCCCACTCCGTGACTGTGCCGATCTCTCCTACTGAACATTTTTTGGCAAATACGAACCAGAGTTCCTCTGAGGTGCATGTGTTGAGTAAAATACAAGTAGCTTAGTTTCTATTTGAGAAAACATTGGAATTTGAGCTTGCTCTTTCGAAATTGGGGGTTAGCCCTATTCGGGAGGAGGTCTTTAAGGATTTTTGCACCCGGCTTGCGCAGTTGAGAGAAGCAAACTCGAGAAAACTATCCTGTGTATCTACGTTTGAGGGAGTAGATGAGATATCTGGTGTTCGAGTTCCTGAGGAGCATTGTACGAAACCATTTGATTTTACAGGTCAACAGCTGGGTAGAGGGGCTCATGCATTCTGGGCCAATCTGTTTAGGGGTAGAGGTAGTGGGCTCTCCCCATTCAGGGGACGTGCACGGTTCGGTGGGAGTCAAAGCGTGCATGAAAGTGGGGAACCAATGTGGGCGCAAATCTCTGCAAACTAGAGCAACTCACCAGTGGCTTCTAAGGTGTTTGATAATATTTCTCAACCAAAATCCTAGGCTTCTTTACTTATGCATCATAGTTTGTGTAACATTAATCTCGAATTTATGGAACCCAAGGACCCTAACAACCCGGAAGTAGTTGAAATTGTAGTAGATTTGATTGATGACAAACCATGGGAAACTTGTTTGCTGGGTTACTTCTTAGATGCCGACTTGGCCTTTGGCTTGGTTAGGGCTACGGCTAGGACTTTGTGGGGCCATGTGGGTTTGGTAGATGTTTTTTGTACGGATAAGGGGTTTTACATTTTCAAGTTTTGAAGCGTAGCAACTATGGAAACCATCTTAGATAAGGGCCCATGGCACTTCTCCAGTAAGCTATTGATTTTGCGCGGATGGAAAAAGAGGATTAAACTTTCTAAAGAAGTTATATCTAAAATTCCTACTTGGGTAAAATTCCTTGAACTACCTCTTGAATTTGGAATTCTCCATGCTTGAGTCGAATCACAAGTGTAGTGGGCACTCCCCTTTTATTGGATCGAGCCACAAAAACGAAGCAGCATATCTTGTATGTGCGGGTGTGTGTTGAAGTGGACGCGGCCTAGTCTTTTCTGCATTCTATCTTGGTTTAATGTGAAGTGGATACTATGAAAGTTGGGGTTGAGTACCAAGGTCTACCCTCTTTATGTTCTCATTGTAAAGCTTTTGGTCACGACACTAGTAGATGCCAGAACACACAAGTGAAGCAACAAACTGAATGGACTCGAGTTGGTCGCAAAAAGGAGGTCGTCGGAGCTGGTGGCAGGCCTGGTAGCCCATCCTTTTCCCCCTCCAGTGCAGCTATGGTCAACATGAGGAAGGTGTATGAACTAATAGTCGAGACATATGTAGTAAGGAAAGACGCGATTAAGCCAAAGGAGGACAACATAGAGGCTAGTATAGAGATGGATGAAATGCCTATAGAGGGTGGAATTGTTGCGAATTCATCTCATTCAGCTAAGGTGGGATAAATGGCAGAAGTTGCAGGTGGTACACCAAAAGAATTGAAGATCCTTCATCACATGTGGCTATCTCTAACTCCTTTCGAGCGGTTTTGGATGTGGAAAAGTGTGAGGCTACGGATTTGTGGTTTTCGATTGACGGGGAGCATGATGCCCTTCCCTCTCCCTCTAGACAGAAGGCAGGGAGTAAGCAGGCTAAGCAGTCTAGTGGTAAGAAAAAGAATAAACCATCTCTTGGTCAGTTAAGTCGGTAGTTTTGCTTAGTGAGGATTCCCCCTGCTCCCAAGCGGGGGCTATGTGGTTCATGCTGTTTAGTATTCTCGTTTTTCTTAGTAAGTGATGTAACTACCTGGAGTATGCCCCTTGGACTCATGTACCTTTTTTTCTTTTCTTTATGTTACAATTAATTACCTAAAAAAAACTCTTTCTAAAAATAGTTCATCACATTTTTCATGAAAACATAGAAATTGATTCATTTGCTTGAACACGAAAACATCACAGATTGTACAGAAATATGTTCTGGGCTCAACCGCCACAGTTTAAAATGAATAATCACTTTCTCAAAACTATACCTAAACCCCAACAGTGTCCAAATAGTCGTCAACCTCATGATCGGGAGTTCCGACGGTACTGTAACCTCAATTCGCAATGCACGGATAGAAACGTGATAGAATGAGGACCACTCTCTTCCAAGCACGAGTGGTATGTGCTAAAAACCTGAGACTCAACCCAAAAGCCTTTAAGGCAGAAATCTCGGCTTAACGGGAAACCTCCTCCATAGGGACAAATAAAAAATTCATAGTTGGGTGACCTCCCTCATAACAGATATAAAGGGTTAAAAACTCTTGTACCTTGACACTTTAGAACAACCACACAACATTAACCATACTTTTATAATAACATTATGCTAGCTCAAAATATCATGGATAGCACACTTGAATGAAAAACATCATGGCTTTTGAAAATAATAGGTTCATGCAATCGTCAAACTAGTCATAGTTCAAAACATACGCTTCAAAACATTTTTAAGCATCATTTATATAAACTCAAGTTGAAGATAATGGCTAAGCAATCTCACCTTATCTTATATGCGTGCAAACCGAGCCTTTGTAAACGAGCTAAACTTGCTCCTCGAGTAACCAAACTTCCACGCCTAGCAAGCAAACATGACTTAACCATAAACACAGAGTTCTATCCCCCTTAGAATGTGAAGTACTAAAACGATTTTGACTGTTAAATGTTTTCTTAATTTTTGAGACCATGGTTACTTTCATTGTAGGTTTAAGGAGTACTGCGCACTTGCCCAAACCTTCATTTAATTAAGGATTTAACTTAACCCTTTATTACACTCTTCCAATCATTAAACTTTAAAGTACTGCAGCATTTTGAGCTACTTAAACTTGGAGTTGAATTATGATTTTTGGTGATGATTTAGATTAAAATATTCTCTGCAACCTTTATGTTTAATACCAAAGTCAAAATCTAAGTCAAGTAGGTGAATAAAGCATTCTAAGCGAAAACGGTTCAGCTCTTTCCTTAGAATTTTATCAAAAATACGCCTCTGTTGGTCTCATTTTTGGGGCATCAAATCAAGTCCAAATAAGCCCATTTTTGGATATGTTCTATTTTAACATGTCCCCTTCAAGTTTCATGTTTAGTGCTAAAGATAGTTATTTGCAACAAATTAGAGTTTTTGGTCATGTTATAGAATAGGTTCTGTCAGCTGCCAAAACTCAGCAAAGCTGGTTTTGGATAGAGAGTTTGAAACGGTTTTGAGGGAGTTCCCCGAGGCATCTAGGTCTTATTTTTGGATAGAAAGTATTTCAATATGTTAGTTACAATGTTCATGTAAACCACGTGTGGAGTAGGTCAATAAAAATAGGGGTTTTAGGCTACCAAAAAATATGTGACATGTCTTTAAAAGGCTGAACCTCAACAGAGACATTCAGAGGGGTTTGGACCCATCAAAACTCAATAGATTGGGCTCATATTTGGTGGGTAGCTAGATATACATGTTATCTACAACTTTTATTTTGTCCAAAGCTCAGATCTCATTTTAAACATGGGTTTTTAGATCTGCATTGTTGACTAGTCCAAATCCGACACACTTTGGTAGAATTGTAATATCTCAAGTTCCACTCACTCAAACGAGTTCCAACCGATTTTGGATGAAATATAACACAAACACCTAGGTCTGGACATAAAGAACATGCTTATAGCATTTTTCTACATTGAGTTATGATGTTCCAAAAATCAGGGCAAAAAGCTCAAAATGCGAAAAACTCGTGCCTATTTTGGTTCTAGCCTCTTACTGTAATGTGTGTAAGTTTTTGACCCATCTTCTTTGTATACATGTGTTGAACTTCAATATATCAATGTTCCAAAGTTTAAAGAAGTCATGGAAACCATGGTAAAACTCATGCCAACTCCCAAACTCAACATTCATACCCAACAGCCCCAAAAATCCAACCCTAACGCCTTCATTTTTGAGTTCTCGATTCTTGATCTTAGATTTGTGTTTAAAAATAATGAAAGGGGTATTTGATATGTATAAAATCAGAAGTGTTTGGGTGTTGATTACCTTGTTAGAAGTTGTTTCTTGATGATGAAAAACCTTGGACTTAGCTTTCAAGCTCCATGGATACTCCTCCTTCTTCTTTCTTCTTCTTTCTTCAATTTTTTTTCTTCTTCTCTCTCTCCTCTCACTATGCACGAAATTATGAAGGGGAGAAGAGGGTGTTTGGCTTGGTTTATATAGGGAAGACTTAGGGAACACAAAATTTAATTATAAGTACTATTTCTACTTTTTCCTTACACTTCACATGTGTTGAAATGACTTGGTTCAAGTTTTGGGCGGGAACATATCATATCAAAGGAAGGGAATGCAGCTAGGGTCCATTTGGGAGAAAAAATCTGATCTCAAGCAATCATGTGGTTCTGCATTGATTTGCATGTCTTTTTGTGCAAAAAAATGCTTTAAAAGCTAATTTGATGTATCATTTTGATATCTTTTCCTACTGAAACTTATTATTTTAGTATGTTTATGATAAACTTAGTATTTTCATGAATTATCATAGTTTTCGTAGAAACTGATTCAATAGATATAGTCTTTTAAGTCAAATTAAGCTATTTTGACAATATTTGACTTTTTGACTTAGTTCACTATGTATGAACTTCAATAATAACTTGTTTGCTTTTTTTAGCCTATAATACCATATTATTGTGTATATTATTTGTTCAACAAATGTTGGATCATCAAAATGCTTGATTTAATACCTTTTTCATCTTTTGAGCTCAAAGAAAGTAAAAAGCTACTTTTTGGCACAACTTCCAACGTGGCTAGGCACTTGAGTGTGTGTGTGTGTGTGTGTATATATATATAATTTTTTTATTTAATTCTAGGAGAAAATTCAGGTATTTTTCACATAGGTTTGTTTCTTGACTTTTTGAGTTTCACTCTTTCCTTAAACGACTTGGACTTATAACTTTAAATTCTTATTATCAATATTAGGGTTTTAATATATGCTTGTGTAGTTCTCACTATGTCCCGAGTCTCGGACTCGAGAAGGTTAAACGGTCGGGCCAATTTTTCTTACAAACTTAGGTTCGAGATTTCGTTTCTTTTGAGATGTTCTTTCTTTTTTATTCATATCTTGAGTTCGGGTTGTTATAATCTACCATCCTTTAAGAAAAATTTGTCCTCAAAATTTACATTCCTTGCTCGAAGAGACGTGGATATTTCTTATGATAAGGCTTTTAAGCCACAGTTCAAACTAATAGTTTCTAACACGCGATCCTATTCAACAATTCAAAATGCCATGATATGCTAACACTCGCCCTTAAAAAAGAACAACTCAACACCTTTGAAGACCAACTCTCACCCTTACCAGGCTTCGCACAATACCCTTTGTAGAACTTACACACACACCCTTACCGAGCTAAACTCTTTTAGATTAATCATTCCATTCCATGATAGTACCTTTAGGAACACACGGTCTCCCACTACAAACTCTAGGTCACTTCTCCGATTATCTACATAACCCTTCTGCATGTCTTGCGATTGCTTCAATCTCTCTCAGGTCAACTTAATCTTATCAGTGGTAATTTGAACTATCTCGGGTCCAAGAAACTTCCTTTCTCTGACTTCTTTCCAACAAATTAGGCTTCAACATTTAACGTCGTACAATGCTTCGTAAGGGGCCGTCCCTTTGGTTAACTGAAAACTATTGTTATATGTAAACTCGACCCGCAACAAATATTCCTCCCAGCTTCCAACAAAGTCTTGAACACATGCTCTAAGCATATCTTCCAAGGTCTAAATTGTCCTCTCCGATTTACCATCAGTTTGTAGATGGAAAGTTGTGCTAAATTTTAGAGTAATCCTCAATGCTTCTTGTAATCTTGGCCACAATTTGGACGTAAAATGTGGGTCATTGTTCCATACTATAGAAACTGGTACTCTATGTAGCCTAACGATCTCATCAATATAAAGTCGTGTAAATTGATCTATAGAAAACATCATTTTTATTACTAGGTAGTGAGCTAACTTCGTCAACTTATCCATAATTACCCAAAATAACATCATACCCCTTTGGTGTTCGAGGGAGTCCGATTACGAAATCCATGGTAATATGTTCCCACTCCTACTCGGGTATAGGTAACAGTTGTAGTAATCCTGCCGACTTCTGGTGTTCAATCTTAAATTGCTGGCATACTAAACACCTTATCACAAAATTCGCTACGTCCTTCTTCATCCCACTCCACCAGTATCTTTCCTTTCAATCCCTATACAACTTCGTACTTCCTGGGTGCATGGTGTATGTTGAGTTATGAACTTCATCTAAGATTTTCCTCCTCAACTCCCCATTTTTGGGCACATACAATATGTGACCGAACCGCAATACGTCATCTGAAAAAATTATGTCTTCCCTTTAGTTACAACTTCAACCTTTATCTTGTCCACATGATTATCCGCCAATTGAGCTGCTCGAATTTGATTTAATAAGGTTGGTCTTACGCTCAAAGTTGCTAATAGGCCTCCATTTTTTCTTATGGCAAGATGGGTTCTAAGCATTCGCCTTTCAAAAAAGGTACTTACCCTTTCGTTCATAGATGTGCTATTTTTTCCCAATGATTTTTAACTTAGGGCATCCGCCACGACGTTAGCCTTCCCCAAATGATAGTGAATTGTGTAGTCATAATCCTTAATTAACTCCATCCATCTCCTTTTCCCTCAAGTTCAGCTCTTTTTGGTGAAAATTTACCTCAAGCTCTGATGATCCGTAAAGATCTCACAAGGGACTCCATACAAATAATGTCTCCATATCTTGAGCGCGAAGACGATTACGGCTAACTCTAGGTCATGGTTAAGGTAATTCTTCTCATAAGGTTTTAGTTGTCAAGATGCATAGGCGATAACCTTCCAGTGTTGCATCAAAACGCAACCCAATCCTTGGTGTGAAGCGTCACTGTAAATAACAAAGCCCTCGTTAGCAGATGGAAGGGTAAGTACAGGTGCTGACACCGGTTTGGAATTCAGCTCTTGAAAACTTCATTCGCATCCGTTGAACCATTCAAACTTGGCATTCTTCTGAGTTAACCAAGTCAGTTTACTACTATTTTATATTTAAAAACTATCTAAAAAACATTCCAAAAAATGGCCTAAAAAATCATAAAAATTGTCACCGAACCACTGTCGGCAAAGCCGTCGGAACCGAGCTATTTTGGTGATTTTTCCTTGCCGTTTTTGACTTGCATTTATGCTATTTTTTTTTCATAAATACTGCAAAAAAAAAAACTCACCCGACAAAACCGTTTGAAACCATTAAAAACTTAACACGATCCATTGCTCGTAAAAACCCAGACCACTGTCGGGGCCACCTCCATTCTTTCCGTTTTTGAATATATTCAACATGTTCTTAAATATTCTAAACAGATATTTTAAAAATAGAAATTAGCCATTACATCGATCCTGTTTCTCGAAATCTCACATTCGATCTATCCCGGTCAACCTCCGTAATTAAAAAAATAATCATCATTCACACCATTCATTCAAACATGAATAATAAATGACAATCATAAAATTGGGATTAGAATGCCTACAAAATAATAGTTGGCACAATTCTAAAATTACTCGGCCCCGATAACCGTAAACAAAAAATAAAGCGGCTCTGATACCTATTGTTGGAGGCAAGACTGCCAAGATCTTTATTTTCACAAACGATTATCTGAAGAAAAAAAATAACTGGATGGGCAAATGCCAAAACGGGCTCTAGATAAAATTTTTGATGAAGAACAATCAAAATAAAACCCGTGCATCCGAAGTTAATTTTAGAAGAATACATTTTTACCGATCGAATCTTCAATTATGATTTGAATCCAAGTTGAAACTCCTGTCAGATCTTCTACTGTATTCCCTTATGCGATTTTCGAACGTAGTGTGGGCTACGAACTATCGAGAACTCGTACCGGCAGAACCTAGATAGCTTTAGTCTTAGAAGACAAGTTATGAAACTGGTTCAGCCTACCCGCATATTTATAGGGCTACAATAGAGACCTAGGGAGTAATTATGAGTAGGACTTCCAGTAGAACACTTTGAAAAGAAGAGATGCAAGTAACCATCCACAACCTTTCACATGAAATTTCGAGGACGAAATTTATTTAAGGAGGGTAAATTATAACAACCCGATCTGGACCCTAGTTGTAACAACTCAATTCGTAATGACTAGTGTAGCGATCCAGCCCAAACCCTAGCATTAGCGACAGTTAGTTGACAAGATCATTAGTCACTAGAAGGATTGAAACCCTAACTCCAACTCAACTCGAAACCCTAATTCGATTAGAAAATTCTAAAAATATCAAATACTCAGAGGCAAAGCTTTGATACTCAGAAAAGTCTCGTAACAGCTTAAATTAAGTAAATAACATAAAATATAAAGTTAAAAATCAAAAATTCTCATAATTAGGGTAAAATGACCATTTTGCCCATAGTACAGTAAAAAGTCTTAAAAATTTAAATTTTAACACATGAACACCCAAAATCAGAAATTTAGATACAAATAAATAAAAAAAGACAAAATAACAATAAAATGACAAAAATACCCTTGCATGGTCAGCCACCTTGGGATTTGTGCACAAAAAGTTACTTTTTGCCTCCTTAAGTTTAAATAATGAGAAAAAGTTGTATAAATTAAGCGTTATTATGACCCAAGACTTTTTATACAAATAATATACATAATAATATAACAATATAGGTTAACAAAAGCAAACAAATCATTATTCAAAATTTCTACACAATAAATAAGTCAAAAAGTCAATTCTTTTCAAACTAGCTTAAATTGACTTAAAATCTTATACCTATTTAATTAATTGCTATAAAAATTATAATAATTCAAGGGAAGACTAAATTAATCATAAACACATTTATTTAATAGGCTTTAGTAGGTTAAGTTACAAAAAAATTACATAAAAATAATATTTTATGCATTTTCTTGCACAAAATGGTACCAAAATACAATTTAAATAATTACCCAAAAAATACAATTTCAATCCCACATTAATGCAAAATCCACTTTTAAGGCTCCCCAAACAGCCCCAGCCATATCCCACCTGCCATGATATGAATATATATCTCTCAAAAAGAGTATAGCCACTCCATGCATCCAATAGGATTTAAGAAAAATCAAAATAAAGCTTTTACATAATAATTATTTGGGTAAATTACGCTGACCTCCCTTGAGGTTTCTGACAAAAATATTGACCTCCTATGTGGTTTCAATAATTGCACAAACCTCCCGTGAGATTTAATTTTAACATTAAACTAACCCAACTGTTAACATTTTCGTTGAAACTTAACGGAAACCACTACCCCACCCTAAAACCGCCCTCAAAACTACCATTTCCACCCTAAAACCACGATTTTCACCCCAAAATCACCATTCAAACCACTGCCCAAATCAAAACCCCCCAACCCACTGGCACCTCTCCCC
>JAOTRH010178232.1:0-10679 GCA_034768845.1 Heliamphora exappendiculata | reverse complement strand
CTAATTGTATTTGTCAGATATTTTAAGGGAGGTAAGTATAATTTACCTTTAAAAAAAACATAAACCATAACAATAAACTATAACATAAATTATAACAATAATTTTTGTCGGCATAAAACGAGAAATATAACATCAAAATATATAAATAAGCATATTTAATTTTATTTAAAGTAAGTTGCAAAAATACTAATTTTAAATCTATTAATCTATTGTGTATTGTGTATTCTTTAAGGAAAAAATCTATGTATGACCTAATTTAACGAACTTGTGAATGTATTAATATAAAGTGTGAGTAATTATTTTTTTTTTAAAAAGCTAAGAATGACAAATTTATATATATTTAAAAATATCTACAAATTAGTAGACTATATGAAGGAGTTTTTTCAAAAGCATAGGATAAGCAATCACAGGGTAAATGTTCTAGAAAGGATAAATTATTTCACGGCTTAAAAAAGAAATTATAATGAGAGGCATAAGTGATTAAAACTTTTTAGTAACTATTTAGCGAAAGATGACACACTTAAAAGAATTTTTTCCTATTTTTTTAATTTTTATAATAAAAATAAATCTCGTAATTCAAAATTCAAATTTCAAAAAGAGATTTCTAGTTAAAGGAGTACACTTTAAAAGAGATTTATACTTACCAAAACAGAACAAGTCTTAATATTTAAAATTTAAAAAGAGATTTTCTTAAAAAGTTTATAAATTTCAAGAGGTGTTCTGTTTTTCGTTGAGATTCAGAAAAAAGTAAAAAAAATTAAAAAAAATCGTAAAGCTTTTGTATTTTTGAAAACTTTTTTTTTTATTTTTTGAAAAAAGTATTTTATTTTTCATTTCGTCACAAATAGGTGAATCTAAAATGTAAATCTTTTTATTTTCCGAAGTTCATAAAAAAAAAAACGTTAACTATGTTTTTTTTCATTATTTTTAGTTTTCAGGTTTTGGTAAAAAAATAATTTCATGATAACTTTTCAATTAGTGGAATCTTAAAAAAGGTTAAAAAAAACTAACTAGGACCGAAATAAAAAAAGCTATAGATGAAAAAGGCATTATATATTTTTAAACACAATATTTTAAACAATTAACTAGAATTAATGTTATATGGAAAAATAGAAAAAATGTTTCACAAATTCACATTTTCTAAATATTTATACTTCCAAAATAAAAAAAATAAATACAATTAAATTAATTTATTTATATTTCTTATACAACGAAGAATATAAGAGATAAGATATCTATCAACATTAATTAGTAAGCAATTTTTTTATGGGCATTATTAAGCAAATTTAAACACTCAAAAAAGTACCTAAATCCATCAATTTTGCACAAATGATTTAAAAGTACGACGATGTGATATAATTGAAAAAATTGACATATGACCAATTAATTAACATGAGTAAATATAGTTTTTAGATCTTTATTAAATTTAAAAAGTTAGCTTTATCACCTCTTAGAAAACAATTTGCTTACCTGAGTATAACCACCTAAGATGACAGATGGAGATGAACTTAAAAAATTATGTAATTTGTTTTTTTTTTTAAACTTAATAAAGAGTTAAAATCTAAAAATAATTTAGAGATTGCAAGGAGTTTAAAAAGTTTTAAGCAGTGAGAAGATTTAACTTCTAATACATAATTTATAATAGTATTAGAAATATTTAGCCATAAAATTTAAAATAATGTTATATGTTTTTTTTTCAAAAGAGTTGTATATATTTTCTTAGTCGATTAGCAAAATGTAATGTCAAATGGATTTTTATTTTATTTTTTTAAGTTTTGATTTGATTTTGAAATTTAAAACATTTTTTTTTTGTGGGGGAGGATTGAACTTTATAAGAATTATATATGACAACTTTTTAATTAGACTAGCAAGATTTTAAAAATACATTTAGTAGTGTTTCTCCATTTATTTTGTAATTAATTTTTTTACTAAACTAATTATATTAATATATTTGCTTTCCATGTTAAATAACTAAATTATAGTACTTTTTCTAAATAATTCTTAATTTATTTAGGAGTTATAAATATCAAAATAATATATTTAGTATTTTTTTTTCATTTCTTTCACATGGGTTAATTGCTAAATGGTATAACTAAGGGTGTACCACAAACCGTTGAAACCGTCAAATCGGTCCGGACCGATCAAAATCGTATGATTTGGTTCAGTTTTTTTGATGAATAGTTTGGTTTTAATTCTAAATAATTAAGAACCGTTCTTTATAGTTCGATTTTTGGATTGAGTTTTAAAAAATCGTATGAAATCGAATCGATCCGTCACATATTAACAATATTTATATTATGTATTATATATAAATAAAAAAATTTAAAAAACTATTTATTTTATTTTACTTCTTTTTTTGTTTCCTCTTTTTTATTTTTTATTTTTTCCTAATACCATAATAATATTTTATAATTCATAAATTATTGGTAATAGATGAAAATATAATAAAATATAATTCATAATTTATAAAAATGAGAATCTCTTTTTGTAAGAATATAAAACAAGTGATAAAAGAAAATATAAAAAAAAATAATATAAATTAAAAAATAAAATTTTAGTAGAAAAAATAAAACAAATAAATAAATAAATTTTTTAAATATAAAATATGCAACAAATACTTATCCTTAGAACTGCGGTTCCAAATCGGAACCGAACCGTTATTTATCGATTGGGTTTTCGGTTCCATGATATATATAATTCGGTTTCGATTCTTAAGTTATTGAAATCATTTTGAATGGTTTGATTTTTAGTTTAATTTAAAATCGAATCAAATCGGATCGTGTATGCTTTAAGTGTAACTTAAAAGTTAACATTTAAAAAAGAAAAAAAATATCGCTAAAATAAATAAGGGCAGAATTGTTACATATATTTTAAGTATTTGTTAGTGCCGTATTCATGATAACTTTTTTTTTATTTATAAACATTACCTTTTATTTTTAAGTCTTTAAAATTGTTTGATTTCATACACGTATGGCTTCTCACAACTTTCAATGTAAAAAAGAAAAATGTTAAACTGAGAAGTTAATTATTTCGTAGTTTTTGAGTACCAAATAATATTTTTTTGCAGTATTTTTTTAATTATGTTGTGAGTAATATTTTTTATTTATTTTTTAGGAATTTTTAGCTAAAGATTTAAAAAATAAGTTTTAACGCATAAGATTTATCAATAAAAATTTTAAGACACAAGGTCCAATTACGTGGCCTTTTTTTCAAAAATATCATGTAAACAGATAAATTTTTTTGTTTGCATATCAACACAGATAATGCAAATAGATAAATTTATCTATTTTCTTTATACGTGCATTCAATAAAATAGATAAATTTATCTGTATTGTTTACACATATTTTCAATAAAAGACAGATAAATTTATCTGTGTTGTTTATTATTGTTTTTAATAAAAAATAGATAAATTTATTTATATTTTTTATATGTGTTTTAAAAAGACACATACAAATCTATCTGTAATTTTTATACGTATATTCAATAAAATAGATAAATTTGTCTGTATTCTTTGCATGTACTTTCAATATAAGACAAATAAATTTATCTGTATTCTTCATACATGATTTAAAAAGGCATAGATAAATTTATCTATTCTATGGTATTTTTATTTCAAAAGAATTTTGCTCATTAAAATTTTTATGCAGATGGACCTTACTTATTAAATTTTTTTATGTTGAATAAAAAATAGTAAACGACCTATAAATTAGACTATTTATCAATTTTTTGTATTTTTAAAAAATATCACATAATCAGTGGAATACTCCAAAATGATGTAAGAGCAAGTTTGAATAACAACAATCCAATATCATAAACGAAAAATTAGTAAATAGTTTAATTTATATGTCGCTTACGGTTTTTCATTCAGCATAAAATTTTTTAACGAGTAAGATCCATCCCCTTAAAAGTTTTAATGCGCATAATCCTTTTGAGATAAAAATACCCTCGCTTATTCATCATTTTTTTCATCTTCATCATCGTCCTCTCCACCGTGTTCATCGATTGTTCTGCACCCGTAATTTATAATGCAATTGTGGTATACAACCTCCAACGCAAACTGGTTCGCCCAGTACCATGCATTTGTCCAATTCCCTGATACGATTCCGGCGAGCTGTGGCTTTCTGATCAAAACTAGTTCGAAAATCCGTCGCATCGTGACACCCATAGGTTTAATTTATTGTATTTCTGTAGCAATTCAGTGCTGAAAAAAGGTGAAAGATTGTATACAAAAATCTATATGTACAACAGATAAATTTATCTGTTTACAAGGCAACAGATAAATTTATCTGTTTGTTATGTATATAATGCATAATTACACAAACAGATAAATTTAACTGTTTATGTATAATGTATAAATATACCAACAGATAAATTTATCTGTTTGTTATGCATAAAGCACTCAGATAAATGTATCTGTATCTTTTTAAAATATGTGTACAGATAAATTTATTTGTTTGCATTATTTGTGTTCATATGCCTAACAGATAAATTTATCTGTTTGCATATAATGGATAATTACACCAACAGATAAATTTATCTATTTGTATATAATGTATAAATATGCCAACAAATAAATTTATCTGTTTGTTATGCATAAAGAATATAGAAAAATTTATATGTGTTTTTTCAAAATATATATAAAGAATACGGATAAATTTATCTATTTGTATTATCTGTGTTCATATATAAACAGATAAATTTATCTGTTAAACATAAATATGCATACAGATAAATTTATCTGTTTGCATTATTTGTGTTCATATGTCTAACAGATAAATTTATCTGTTTGGATGATATTTTCGGGAGAAATTATGCAATTGGACTTTACGCATTAAAATTTTTGTTGATGGATCTTACACGTTAAAACTTAATTTTTTAAACATTTGACTGAAAATTCCAAATATAAATATATAATAATATTAGAGTATTTTTCTAGTTTTGCTGTTGTCCCGGCCCTTCCCTGTTGGGCCATTTATGGGTTCCGAATTGGGCCTATTTCAAAAATAAAAATTATTTATTTTAATATTTTTAATATAAAAAATTAAATTAATCAAATATCGTTAAGTATCTAATCAAATTATATATATTTTTTAAAATAATATAAATTATCAAAATAAAATCAATTTAGACTCGTAAACGGCTATCAGGACCGTTTACTCCTTGAAAAGGATTTGAGAAGTTAAGATTCTATTATTTTATTATCAACAATGATAGGAATAAAAAAAAATACTTAAAAATTATTTAAAATTAAAAATAAATATCACTTAAACTATAATAAACACTTTACTAAATTGAATTTACACCCTACATTTTATAATTCAACTTCTCTCTAATCTCTAAAAGATGTTAGATCGGTCCAATTCAATTTTTTTTTGAGTATAAAATAATTTAAAAATAATCCAATTAGTTCAGTTCAGCCTAAAATGGATTCAAAAAATCTAACTTAATTAATTATATATATATGGGTGATGCTAACTATTGCTTATTAAACGATAATTAATAATATAATAAGAACAAAAAAAAATGTATATTAATACATTTTTAAAAGTAAAACTTACTAGTTTTACAGATATTAATACATTTTACACAATATTAATACATTATAAATTCATTAATTACCGCTTAATGCACTATGGTTAACATTTTTGTATATATATATATATGAACAATCATTACAAAGATACACGTGGAATAATTGTTCATGAGAGCGAGGAGCGTGTAAGTGACGTAGTTAGTGCGAGTGGGACAGGAATTGAGAGGGGAAGACAATGAGACAAGAAAAGAGTATATTTTGGTCAGTACGATGGGTTTTATTTTACATGCGGTGCTGATGTATGTCTGGTGTTCCTCAATCCTCATCTACTAAGTTGGGTCAGTTGGGGCAGTTGGGGAGGGTGGGTCATTAGATCCTGAACTGCCCAATCACAGATCTCACCCAACTCCACTTTCCTTTGACCAACACTATTATATACTACAAGTACTTTTTTTCCTTCTGTCACTATCATTATCTTTGACACAACCCTTTTCCACTTATGCCCCTTTTCTTTTTTGCTTATTACTCATTCCACCTTACAAAAACATGTGTTTTTTTTTTTTTTAGCTTATTAGCAAGGGTGTGCTGGTGCCCGAAACATCCTCAATGTTTGTGTTTTTAGATATATTTTTAAGATTAGACTTATTTATTTATTTATTATATAAAATTTATTGAAATTGTTAATTATAAAAAAAAATTAATTTAGATATTGATATCTCTAAAATTAGAGTACATTTACTAACAAATAAATGAATAATAAATAATATTTTTTTAAATATATTAATAAATATTATCTAATCACATAATTAAGTATGAATATCAAATTAATTTTAATTTTTGTACGAATAACAAATTCAACTAACTCTATATAATAAAAGGATTCAGTTATAAAAATATACTCGAAAGTCAAGCTCGTTAAACTGTAATTCACACGCTATTAATGTGAAATGTTTAGTATAACTAAAATTATAAATTTATAAAATATTATCGAAAACATATAATTATGATTTTAAATAGGAGTTATGAATATTTTTTATATTCATAAATTTATAATTTTAAATAGTAGAATTGAGTTGGTTAATTAAAAATCAAATATTACAAACAAAAATTTATAATAATCACTGTTTAGATTTTGTTAACTTTTTATTGAATTTCAAGTTTTTCAGTTTGATGTAAGTTAAAAATTAATGATGGTTCTCTGCAACTAAGTTTCTAGGCCACGTCTCAAGGACCTACAACCCTGACCTTCCAATGCTGAAGTGAAGTCATTTGGAATAGGAGTAGAGGAAAAGAAATTGATGGGGTCAAATTTTGATGAGACGGAAGTGGAGCATTCGTGGAAAGTCGTACAATATAACAATTCTTTTATCTACGACGTGTACTTCGGCATACATATATTAGCTCGGGCAATGAGCTGAGCTATACGAACAGTGTGCTCTAGGTCTAGGGACCTCGAGACATGTGAACCCGTGCAATGGTTTTTGGCTTTGAACTCAGAAGGAGTTCAATACTGACCCTAAATAAGAGGTGCTCCGCATCATGAGAAGGAGTGCTTGGCATTCATGTACGAGCAGGACGAGCAGTGCAGCTTCTGAATTTGAGCTTGAGGGTTGATATTTGGGATCAATGTCTCGTGATACATGTATTAGAAGAGTGATCTGATGAGAAGAGATCAGTGGTAGTTGGGTCAACTCTAGGACTAGGGTGTCAGGGGGGGTTGACTTAGCCTCGACTAGCCCTGAGTACTGATGGACAGCTTGACGTGACAAAAAAAAATTTGCAAAAAAATACAATGATGATACTGATAAGTCACTATTAGATTGATAGCTATGAATTGATCAGAAAGAGGGAGTATAATCCGACCTGCTCAGGTCGGGTTGCAAAAGTGGATAAAGTACGTTTCTTCCTATAAATAGCCGTAACTCTCAAAGGCACATGTATGCTCTCTTTGACTAGGAAAAATTCTGCCAAAATATTCTCTCAAGTTCATCTCTCTTTCTCTAAAATCCTTGCCTAACATAATCATCGGAGGGTCCACCGGTATAAAATAACCGGCGGGTATCTCACTCCTTTCTTGTGCAGACGTACACGTGGAATCCAGTCATGATAGCTCAGCCAACTTTAACGGGACCAATAGATCCCAATTCTCATCATTTACAAAAACTTAGCCAAAGAAAAAAAAGAAGAAAAAGTATAGTTCTTGATATATTTTTTTTTATTTCATACCTCAGTTCCCTTATCTCTTGTCTTTTCTAATTAATTTTTTAATATGTTTCTATGATTCTTTCGTCAAACTCTTTTTTCTTCATCCGGTGACAGTGTCATTGTACTCCATGCAAAAATCATTAGACCAACAAGGTCTCTTTTTTCTTCACCCGGTGACAGTGTCATTGTACTCCATGCAAAAATCATTGGACCAACAAGGTCTTCTAGTGTATTTCATTCGTTATTTCATGTGAACTACACACGCTCATATTGACACTCTAGCATTTTTACTATCAAGTGAGCTAAATTGATTAATCAGTATTAGTAGAATCTGATCTAATATCATAGAACCAACGAAAGATGTGATAAATAATAGATTTACCAAGTTAATTACATCATGAGAGTTCTTGAGTAGTAAGACTAAACTAAATAAGCTTGTCAGCCGAAGGAAGAGTCTCAAGATGACATACCTCCGCCTTCAAATTAATTAGAAGTATTATTAATATATATATTCATCAACTAAAAAATATTTTTTTAACAAATAATCTTAGTATATAGCCATAGGATAGAATAATTATTTGTTTATTCTATGTTATTTATTTTTAATTTTAGCTCTTTGTACTTCATTAAAATTATTTATTTTTCTCACTTCTTTATTGAGACCAATTATAAAAGTAACTTTTTTAACCAAAATATTAAAAAACTCAGAAAAACATAAAAAATTGCTAAGTTGGATCTCTTTTCTTATTTTATTTCTAGTAGATCTTTTGTAGTCATTATCTTTTTTGATTTTTTTATCTAAACAAATTAATAAATAATTTTTTTTTAAAAATCACTAAATAAGAAAAAAATAAAAAAATCTAATTTTTTTATTTAAAACTAGGCCAAATTTAGATTTAAAATAAAAAAATAAGTACAGTATGTCAACCTTTGATTTGAATATGACTAATTAATGATGACACGTAAAGTCAATGCTGGCAATTGCGTGTTAGGGGAATCTGCAACTAACTTAAAATAATTAGACAAATCAGACTAAATCTTATGTTTTCCAAAGATAATTAAATCTAAAAAGAGAATTCCCCCACTATTTTATGTTCAATGTGGCAATTTTATGAATAAATGGAAACTGGAAAGACTTTTTTGAGAAATAATAAATAAAGTTCATTTGCCCAACTCTATGTAGGTAAACGTTTGGTATTGTTAAAATTAATTATAAATTATAATTTATATTAGAAATTATAAGTATTTAATAAATATTATAATTTATAATTAAAATAAAAAAATTACATGTTGTAATAAAAATTATAAATATTTAAAAAAATTTATAACTTATAATTAAAATTAATAGTAAAAACTAAAAATTAATAATTTTGCCAAACACTCCCGTAATACAGTATCTTTGACCTTTTCACAAATTGTCATGCAATTTCATTTAGTATCTCGGTCTAAAATCGGACCTTTTACTCTTTTTTTGAGCCAAAAAATTAGAATAATTTGTTTGACTAAATTTAACTTTAAGCTAACACTATAGAGATAAAAAGTTGTTTTTTAACCATTAATTTTTTAACAAATTTAAGTCAAAAATTTAAAAATTAATTTTAAGTCAGAGTTCACCAATATCACTAATGTGTTAGAGAAGGCGAATGTGAATAGAATTTTGGAGTGTATTTAGAACAATGGTGCTAGGGACACTTCTTGTGGAATCCACAACTTATTTAAAGAGCATGCCAAATAAATAAATAAAAAAAAAAATTTGTTGCCCCGTTTAAACGGCTTATTAGCTTATTTGCTTGTTAGCAAATAAGTTAAAACACAAATAAGCTATTTTATTTAGATGGCAATTGGTTTATTTAGCTTATTTTTGTTTAAATAAGTCACTTAATTTGACTTATTTTGACTTATTTACTTAAATAAGTCATTTTATTTAGTTTATTTTTGACTTATTTAACTTATTGGTTTATTTGTTTGTTGACTTAAGATTTGACTTATTTAGCAAAACAAACGACGTGCTTTATTTATTGGTTTATAAACCAAATAAACCAATAAGCCAGGTTATCCAAACATGGCCAATTGTTTCTAGTTTTATTTTTATTTAGGTCCTGATTGATAATTTTGATTTTTTAATTTTGATTTTTGGTTAAAAATGATAAAAAGTCAAATTTATCTGTTTAGCAAAAAAGTTAAAAAGTCAAAAAATCAAAATTAAAACATAAACTCTCAAAATATTTTATTTAAACTCAACTATTTTTAAAATACAATAATACAATTTATCCATAACTTATTTATTAAGACTACAAACTAAATATAATTGTTAATATCAAATATATAGAATGATAAAATTATTCACTTTGAACAAAAAGTAAAAAATTTAACTTTTTATCTAAATAATTAATTTTAAAAAAATTACTTTAAAAACTAAATTATCAAATAACTTACTATGAACTAATTAACTAAAAATATAAAAAATATAAAAAAATAAACTTTTAAATTAATTGTCAACGGGGCTTAGAATCATTTAGCCTTAACAAGTGCCATGGCCATTTGTGATTTGTTGACTAAAATACCCTTGGTCTATTGTTCCTCTTGGTTTTTCTTGGTTTCTTTACAATATTGGAGAATTAGTATTTGGTTGGTAACTTTTAGGTAAGGGTAATTTACACTTACACCTCTTGTATTGAAGAGTTATATCACTATTATTTTTTATATTTTTTAAAATATTATTATATTTTTTTATTTTTTTATTTTTGTAACACTTTAATCTAAAAATTAATTTTTTTAATTAATTTTTAAATAAAAAAATAATATTTTTACACTTACACTTCTTGATTTCTTTGTTTTTACACTTATACTCCCATATTTTCTTTATTTTTTATTTTTTATTTTTTTTAATTACAAAATTTTATTAAAAAATAAAAAATTACTAAATATAAAAATAAGTAA
>JAOTRH010178201.1:0-12107 GCA_034768845.1 Heliamphora exappendiculata | reverse complement strand
AAATAAAAATAAATTAATAAATTAAATTTTATGTTTTTATTTTACTTATTTTTGTATTTAGTAATTTTTATTTTTTACTTAAAATTTTTAAATAAAATTTTGTAATTAAAAAAAACAAAAAACAAAAAACAAAAAAAACTGGAGTGTAAGTGTGAAAATACTTTTTTCCGTCTAAATATTAACGAAAAGTTAACTTTTGAATTAAAGTGTTACAAAAATTAAAAAATAAAAAGATGCAGTGATATTTCAGAAAATCGAACGGGTGACAGTGATATAAAAAAAAGTAAAAATGTGCAGTGATATTTCAAAAAATCGAACGGATGACAGTGATATAACCCTTAAATACAAGTGATGTAAATATAATATACCCTATTGAATTTTTTGGATGGCATGTAAAGAATTTGTGAGATTATGTGAAATTTTTGGTTTGTTGGAGGGTAAGAATTTTATTTTGTTGAATGACATGTAAATAATTTTTACGGGCAATAAACTTATAAAAATATTATGACTGCATTTTTTAAGTTATAATTTTTTTAAGTTATGTTATAAGTAATAAAAATATTATGACTGCTCAGCCTAGTGAGAAGCTTCCCTTCGTTCAGCCGTGCCTTTACACTAATTCAGCCAAAGCCAAACGACTGTCATTTTTGGCTTTCATTCACTCAAGCCCCATTTAAGCCGCGAGAGCGCAGCATCTACCCCAAACCCCGCTGCTCCCCCAGCTCCTGGCTGCCTCAATAACAGAGCTGAGGTAGCTCTTCCTACTGTCCTTATCGACTGTACTCCCAATTGCTACTGCAGCTGGTCGTAACCCCATCATCCCTGTGATGCCTGCCCATTATGTGCTCCAGAAACACCCTAAACACTCCCTCCCTAAAGGCAATCTCGTCATATGTGACCCATTTGGCCACACTAAAAACATGAAAACAGGGTTCTCCCCTTAGCCTAACTCTGCTGTTGTTGTCCCCTCTGTGTGCAATTCCTAGCACGATGCCCTGGCTGCTTGCATGTGTAGCACACCAACTCCCAACATTCAGAATGTTCAAATGACGCAATGAAGGGTGCGGATGCTACCCGCAGCTGCAGCTAGGATCCCGCGGCAAAGGGACTCAGTCCTCCAAATTTCTGCCCCTTTTGCTGACTCCCCTCTGACTACGTACTAAAAACCCTCTGATGTGATTTACTCTTCCTGATCTTACGGCTTTCTACCATAGCATTCTCAACTTAGATAACGGCCTCCACTAACTCAATGTAGACCCAGAACCCCAATGCTGCAATCTTATCCTTTATCGAGGGTCGAAGACTCCTTTCAAACCGTTTGGTGCGCAACTCCGTTGCGCCACCATCTCAAGTGCAAACCACGACAGATTCACGAACCTGGCCTCGTATTGGACCACGGTAAGATTCCCCTAAATAAAGGAGAGAAACTCTTCCCAATACGTATCTCTAAACGACCCCGAAAAATATTTTTCCAAAAAAATCCTAGTAAAAGCGGCCCACGTGCCATCTACGGTGGTCTTGGTAAACTTCCACCACTCTCTAGCATCTTCGCAAAGTTGGAACGCCGCCAACCTCACCTGTAACTCATCCTCCACGATCTCTGGGGTGTCGAAGATCGTCGTGATTACCTCTAACCACTCAGTAGCAACTTTGGGGTCCGACTCCCTAAAAAAAGGTTGGAGGATTCAACTACCAAAATTCTCTCATTGCCACTGTGGCCCTTAGCTCGGGAGCCCTCACTCCAACCCTAGCCGCCTCGACAAAAGCTCTCATCGTAGTGAACATCTCTTGAACAACGTCAACGTCGCCTACCTATTCCTACGAGGCATGCACATCCCCTTCTTCCAGAACCTAGGCATATACAAGGTCTCGGCCACGACCTCAGCCTCTACCTCGTCTCGACAACATCGCTATGTATAAGAAGGAACAAAGAGAGATCAATAACAAGGGTTACAACAAATCATCTCTCACAAATCACACCATTCCCCGACGAGATACCACATAACACGTATCATCGCATCAACACATCTTATGCAACACGTAACGAATTTCTGGTTAGAACAGAAGTCGGCCAAACGCTTTTCTAACTCGAACCCTAAACTAGTCAACCGGTCGCCCAAGGCCAAGACATATCATCCTAAGAGTCCAACCTTTATGCCCAAATATCACATAGCATACAAATGTCAAGTAATGTTGAAGATATTTCATGCTAACACACTAATACATAGATGTCACACATCAATACAAGCTCTCATGCAATGGATCAACCACTCTTACGGTTCCCAGGTATTCGAACCTATAACTCTGATACCAACCTATAACTCCCTGATTTCATAATAATATAAATTCGTACGATTTAACGAGAAAAAAAATCCGATTTAAGAAATCTAACCCAAAAAAACTTACAGAGAAAATACTTTATAAAAAGAAGCCAAACTTTAAATTTTCTCATCACGATGCAGGTCAAAAGAGTTGGTTTTCTATGTAAGTAATTCCCAAAAAATGGCCCATTTATACCCCAAAAGATATCCCAAATATATTTAGCAAAAACCCCATTTTAAAACAAAGTTCAATAAAAAGCCACCGAGCAAAGTCCGCTCGAGCGGTGAGCTACCCGAGAGCATACTGTCCAAAATCTTGAAAAAAAATTTAAGTATTAAAAAGTCACCCATTTTTCTCATCCTTTGAACATAGTTTTAGATAGGCAAACGTGTGAAGCAAAACATATATTTATCAATGAAATAACCTTTTTCAACCCAAAAACCCGAAATCAAACTCTCAAGATCATAATATTTCATTTAAAACCAAGAGATTCAACCTACGAAACAAGCCCAACGCCCTCACAGGCATACAAGTCATGAATATATGGCCTTAGGGCCTTACAACACGATTTACTCTAACCCAAAATACATACATCCAAATATTCAAAACGAGAATTACATTTACAATTTCATTTCTCAAAAGATGCTATCAATGAATATATAATTTTATCAAACTACTCAAAAAGGGCACGCGACCATCTATCTTACTCCAACACCTTCTTCCCGCTATCACCTGAAATGTTGTTAAACAACATGAACCAAGACTCGTAGAAATTTGACAAACAATGAATATATGTATGACATGCGAGGATGGCTATGCAAAATGCAACATATAATTTCCTTCAGAAACCAATTCAGTTTGTCCAAACCAAATTCCCACCACATAACCGAGTTTTCATGTAAAACTCATAGTTCAATATTCTGGGACCTTTGTGAATCCAACTATTTCAACATGTCTCCCACCGTTTGCCAATCAACCCAAGGTTTTTCCCAAATTTCATAATTCAGTTGTCGATTTAATTAAGTACTAAAGCCGGACGGTGCCTATAGACTCGTGTATTTTTTACCACCGGGCCACGCGAGGCACAACAGATAAATACCCATTCTATAGCTCGACACGGAGAACACACATTTTTGATTTCTCTCAGAAACATCGATAGGTGGGCCACCCAAGAGCACATTTTTACGGAGATTAACCCGAAGGAATGGCCTACGTTATATTGCGCAAGTTTTTGATCTTTCACCAAGGAACTACTCGAGCACAAACTTAAACATTCAATTCGGTCACACAGTACTTTAATTATATCATTTTCATTAACAACCAATACGAGTCCAGCCGTCAACCCAATTCCTCTCGCCAAAACCCACGCCATTACGGTTCTAATCTCAATCATCACATATTTTCTCATAATTTATATATTCGAATATGAAGGCTCAAAACCCACAAGTTAACATTTCATATGATTCATATCTAACGATTTACCGATTTTACACAAATCCCCAATCCAACATCCACCATTTTCACATATCATATAAATTCATGGAATATATATGCAATAGGTTAATACAACCCCAATTTATCTAAAATTTTCCTCAATTTCAACATTTACGTCCCTTAACCCCAAAGCCCTAATTTTCGTGGGTTTTTTTGTTTTTTGGTAATTAGTTTTCGTGGTTTTGACTCAAATCCAAGCCCTAACCCATTATTTTTTAATCCCGATCATATCTAACAACAACAAGAAGATAGAATCATCTTAAACCATCCACAAATCTAAGATTTAACATTTTTTAACATCAAACCCTAACCTAGGATTTCGAAAACACAATTTTCATACTTTCATGCTTATATTTTAAATACACAACTCATATCACATAGATATTCAAGGATAGTCATAAATCCTATCTCTTTAATGATAGATCCACAAGAAAGAAGCCCTAGCAAGCTTCAACTGCGAGAATCTCCAAGCGAAAGAGGCTTCCAACGCTAAGCTCAAGCCTCCAATGGACGTTCAACCAACAGGAAAGCAAAGAATCTACTCAAAAGAAGCAAAGATGGCTCCAAGAACTCTCCAAATCCAACCCCAAGTCTCAACTTCTGTTCTAGAGAGATGGGGAGATAAAAAGAATAAATAAAAAATGTTTTAACTCGCAATTTAAAATCTGCTCACCGACCATCCGCTCGAGCGAACCTGGGGCCGCTCGAGCAATCCCCACTAACTCGATTTTAAAAAATTCTTTGCCACTAGTCCGCTCGAGCAGGCACTTGACCGCTCGAGCGGTCAACACTGAAAGGGACCATGAAAAAAAAATATGTACAAGAATCGAATCATAAGTTAAACACCTCAAGACTGACCTAAACAACCCACAATAATAGTTCTCATGCACTTCTAAGCATATAATTATTGTTAACAAACATTATCATACTCAAGTTTTAATTCTCACATACAATTTACACATTTAATTATCATCACGTAAAAACCACAACATGTTTTCGTTTATTAAATACAATTCAAAAGGACCAGGTCCCTAGGGTGAGGTTAGCATCTTCAAAGAGATAATGCATTAAACACTAATTTGTGTCCTTGGTCAATGATAGTACACACAAGAGAATGCCGCATACAACAAACCTCACCATGAGAGTAAGAACTCCAACTTAAGCCTTCTTCATCTCCAGGTGACTACCCATTTAGTATGTATTCATGTATTGACTAATTAAGTGTCTTGTTTCTTTTTCGCATTAGCATCACAATCTAACCAGGCTTAGTGTGTGAACATCATCTCAAAGGCTACAGCTACAACTAACAAGAATTTTGAGCAACATACATTTGACAAAATGACTATATAAATACAACAAAAACTGACCCCAAAAGAACCATTAAAAGTAAAAGAAAAATAATTTTCTTTAGCCTAAAAAGAAAAACTGACCGCATCAATTAGCTGAAGGACAAGATCACAAGACCCAAAAAGAAAGGAGAAAGACAAACATTAATTTTATCAAATCAGGCGTCAATCAGTTCAGTGGTTGTTCCGCTAGGGTAAGTAAGCTTATAATCCATGACCATAACCTGAAATTATAACAAAAGACAAAAAGGAGAAAAGTTCAAACAATAATAACAAATATTTCGTGAATAACATGGTGAGACTAAATAAGAGTATTCCATGTAAAAAGTCATGCATTTTTTATTAATACAATTAGTAGATCAGAAAATTGCCAAAACAATTCCACCAAATTACAATTACAAAGCACGACAAATTAACAGTTTACAGTAAAACCAAACATGAAAACAGTTTGCCAACAAACATTCAATTTGTTACGCCCGACTCCGATGCACGTGATCCCCACATGATAACTCACTCTTATAATATTCTATTAAAATTTTTAACTTATTTTTAAAGAAATTAACTCCCAGATTTACAAAATATTCCAAATATAAAACTTAAAAAATTTTGGTAAAATTTCTTCTATTTTTCAGACTATCCCAAATTTTAGTATCACCTGTGAAACATAAACAATACAATATATTCGAGCACGGTCCGATTCTCAACTCCCAATCACAATCTAAATTATTTAATAGCCAACAATTCTAGTCTTAATACGAATGCATCCATATTTTAGCCAAAACCTCCTAGAACTACGTAAACATTTATTCTAACCATTTCATATGCATAATACTTAATAGAATTAAACCCTCAGAGTACATCATTTAACTAAAAGAGTTTATAACTCAAGTACAAACCCAAAAAAAAAAACAAAACTTCATTTTTATTACACAAACTTATAAAATACAAGTTTCATTTTTTTCCAAATTATAATTCTTCTTCTTTCTTCTTCAAATCTTGTATAATAGTCACGGTATTTCTTAGGCCTTCTTCTATTCATTAGAAGCTGTAAAAATGTTGAACTAACAAACGTAAGCCAAAACTCGTAGGATAAAAACTAAAGAAGGTGCAATACATGACTTGTGATGTGTAAATGAGCAGGATATTATGCAACAACTTTCAAATATTTTCTTTTCTCGATTCATAACTCCTCTTTAAATCATTTCCATTCTTCATTCTTTTTAGGATCATTACTTATTCTTATTCAATCATTGAACTTTCTTTTCTTTTCTTTCTTTTCTTTTCTTGGCATTAATTACATTTTCTCATTATCTTTCTTTAGATCTCGCTTTCATTTTTATTTCCTCTTTAATCAATAACTAAATATTAACTCACCTCTTATCTATTATAAAATCATTAACTTTGCTTCCCATTTTTCAGTTCTTTATCTACATTTCACTTTCATTTCCTTGATCAAAATATTGAACCGAATCTCTTCATTCTTTATTTACTTAATCTTTACTCTTTCTTATTAAATCATTAAACTTTTATTTCAATTCATCTTTCATATTTCATTTACATTTTCTCACTTTATTTTTGATTTCCAAAAACTCCAATAATTAAATATTGAACCGAATCCACGACAATCTCAACCGTGAATCTAAATCACTACCATGCCGTGGATCCAAATCACTACCACGACAATCTCAGCAGTGGATCCAAATAACTACCATCGGTTCATTATTAAATTATCCATCCATTCTGTTAATTCAATATTGAACCAAAACCACAACAATCTCAGCTGTGGATCCAAATCACTACCACGACAATCTCAGCCGTGTGTAGTCACAACCATCGGTTCATTATTAAATTAACCATCAATTCCATTAATTCAATATTGAACCAAAGCTAGGACAATCTCAGCTGTGGACCCAAATCACAACCACGACAGTCTCAGCCATGTAGTCACAACCGCGACAATCTCAGTCGCGTCCGTTTTACGAGAGCTAACCCGAGGGCAACGGTACCCAGCTTGCGTAAGTTTTCGGTCTTTCACCGCGAAGCTAGTCAAGCCCAACTTATTCATATCCACCATCAGTTCAACATTCAATCAACCATAGATTTTTCAAATCATTTTCTTCTCATTATAAATCCCAATTAATGCTCATTGTTTATAAAATCATAAGGTTCAAATTAATTTATTAATTCAATCTTTATTCCAAGCACAAACCACAAATTCCATATTTCTTCCCGATTTCTTAATTAAATCACAAGTTCAATTATCAATCTTTAAACAATCACGTTACAAGGTTCCCATTTAACCATATAGTTCCATTCATTAAACAATCATCCCGTAAAAAGCATAAATTCATATCATATATGCAATTTAAGTTCTCAAAAGTAAGAGTTCAATGAATTTAACCACAATCCATCTCATACATATATTCTCAAGTCGCATTCTTTATCCAATACATTCTCTCACTTTTTACTTCAATATCATAATCTCAAACAAATTTGCATAAGCCCTTCTTTCAAAGTTTATACAATTATCAAGAGCCCAAATCTATTTATCCATACAAGTCCAACCTTCATAAATTCAATTTGAAACTCAACAAACTTAATAAAAACTCATTTAAGGTTCTTCATTAATTGATCCTTAAATCGTTCACTTTTTGTTATAAATTCCACAATAAGTTCATAGCTCATCATATTATAAGGCCTAAGCAACTATTCACAAATTCCACATTTAACACTTTACCTAACCATAAAGAATCAAGTTCCTTTCTCTTGAAATTAAATTTGTAAACCATGAATTTTGTTAATGTTGTCACAATTCTCAAGTGTTCACTTGAACTATCAATTTTACTCGCAAGTCATAAATCAATAAATTGAATTACATGACTCTAATAACCCTCTTAATGCTCGATTGGATCACTTTTTTTTTTTTTGATTATTAGGAATTTACTTACCAACTCATGGGTTTAAGCTAGATTTTCAACTCAAGCTTTCATAGGAATTAGAGTTTAATGGCTTAAACAACTCATTCAACACCATATTAACCTTTTTGACTTCATTTATCGTGTAAGTACCCCAATCTCACTATAGAATTCAAATCCCAAGGTTTCAAGTTAATCAATTCAAATACTTAGGTTAAAAGTTCATTTTGTGTTTGCCCATACCAATTCTCATACTCATACAACCCAAATTTCATATCAATTAAGTACCAATTCATCCAAATTTTTAAGTATGAGTTCAATTATCAACTCATGATTAATCCAATCACAAGGCCCAATTTACCCATTTAAACTATCCATTTAACTCACATATCCCAATTCAACTAGTCATAGGACTTCAACAACTCACAAAGAGTCCAATTTAACCATATTATCCAATTATCATGAGTTCATCCATTAATTTAGAAGTTAGAAATAAATTCACAACTCAAGCTTTCCAAGAAATTAAGGCTCAAAGTATTTAAACCATCACTTTAACACAATGTCAAGTTCCAAGCTTTAATTACCAACTAATGTTCTAATGTCACCATAGAACACAACATTTCATAAGATAGATTAACAAGTTTAAAATTAAGTTAAACTTTTTATTTTTCAATCAAAAACTTAGGATTCCTCAAAATTTCATTGAATTTCTATAAAATCAACACAAATCAATGTAAAACACCTAAATTAGTCTAAATCCTACCTCACGTGGCTTCAAAATTTCAAATTTTACTCAATCCCACCACCTAGGTTTTCGGCAACTTGGGGGTTTTGGCTCTTTGATGATTTTAGTTGTTTTCCTTTCTAAGTAAGCCTTACTCCGTTCTTGGTTGCTTCCAAACAAGTCTCTAACTTCACCTCATTTGGGAGAAACAATGGCTTAGATTAAATCTTGTCAGAGAGATCAAAAGAGAAAAAAATCAAAAAAATGAAGAAAGAAGGTGCTGACTGTTTGGGAAGTGTTTGAGCTATGTTGAGTTCAATTACCTTTAATTCCTTCTAGAATACTACCCCATTCCTCAACGGATGACCCAACGCAGCAGGAAGTTCTCAAGGATGATGTGGGCTTCAGTCTTGACAAAAAAAGGGAGAAACTGCAGGGTTTTTATTTTAAAAGCTTGGGGCCTTAGCTTTTTATCCCATGTTTCCTTCTCAAGCCTTCTAGAAGGCCTCTATTTTGACTTTAAATGTGTTAAATATCAGCCCTTGAAGCAAAGAAGACAGAATAGGGACCAAGGGGTGGGAAATTACGATGGGGCGCCTTTGGGGAAATTGGAATTTAAGTCTTCTTTTTTTGTTTTTTTTTTTTGTCCCTATTTGTAACTCTAGAATTTTCCATACTATTAACTTCTAATCGCATTATTGTTAGTTTATTTAAAATAACATTATTTATTTCATTCCCCATTTTGATTTTAAATGAATCCTTATTGCATTGTTAAATTTTCTAATATCCTAAAATTAGCCACAAATTATTATCCCATTAGTTTTTAATTACATCAAAATAATTAATAATAAAATAATTATAAATAAACTCGTAGCGGGTTGCTACACAATTATAAAGGAAAGACCAACTAGATCAGGACGTTGGCTAATACAAATCAGGTATAATTACCAGAATAAACCAATGCCCACCGATTTAAGTTTTTTAACACATGCTCAAAAAGAACACCTTGGGGTTCCAAAACACTATAAATGATCTAAATCAGCACAAACATTTTCTTTTCCTACTTATTTCCTCAATGTCACATGTATGCATCTAATTTATCGAATGATATCAAATACACCTGCTCAATCAATTTGATACAATTTTGAGCCCTAGTCTGCTTGCTATTTTTACCAAACTAAATCAACCCCATAAAAAATAAAAACAAAAATTGTTAAGAAAGAACTATGGCAATGATGGACAAAAAAAAACACAAAAAAAAAAGAAGAAAAGAATACGGCTGGGGAAATAAAGAAAAGGGGAGTTGTGATCTAAAGCCTATGTCATTAACCTGCATTTGAAGATGGAGGGAGCTGTGGACTATTAGGTCAATTTTTGTGGGAAAGATACAGATTAGTGAAATACATACAGAAATAACAAAAACAAAATCTTAAACCATATAGGTCTACTCAAACCATATCACCCCAAAAAATATAAGCCAAATGCAAGTGACAACACTAAAAACTAATTTATTAAGTTGATTATAAACATAAACATCGGTCTATATAAACAAATTCATAAGATGAAATTAATATAACTGTGAGACCCAGTTCCGTTTCTTTTTCGTATCTATATAGATGACGTGTTCCTTTTTTTGTTACAAGCATATCTTCGATGTTTGGTTTATGCTTTAATGTTGTTTAGAATAGCATGTTTATGTATACGTGTTATGCATGTAGGGTTTGGGTTGGTTTCTTTAAATTCCTTTTTACCCAACAATGACCACTCGAGCGGTGCTTTGTCCGCTCGAGTGGGATGGGACAGTGTGTTATGTCGGCAAGGACCGCTCGAGCAGTGACCTGTCCGCTCGAGTGGTGACAGCCTAGCGCGAATATCTATAAAACCTGGCAGCCTTGGTTTTTGAGCCAAAAATATCTTTTTCAAACTTATCTCTTTCTCTACACCTTTTATCTACCTTCTCTCTAGATTTTTGAGTGGCCCGGCCTTCATTTTTTGACGATTTGTTAGTGGATTCTTGCTATCCACGTCGTAGACTTCGCTTCCATCAGGATAGATTCTCGTTCCGATAAGGTTCGATTTTCAAGATTTCGAGTTTCGACTCAACGAGATAAGATTCTAGACTATGTCGTCTTTAAAAGGGTGCTACGCGCAGTTTTACGCCTTTTTACATGTTGAAAATGCTTACATATTATACTGAATGTTTTAAACCATGCTTATTCGGGTAAAAAGCATGTTTTGCGCTTTTCTTGATTTATTATATGTTGTGAGGTGTTGGGTTTGGCGAAAGGAATCTTTTGAGTTAAACTCGCGGTGTTATGGGTTTGGTGAGAGGAACATTGTTGGGTTGGACTCGCACATGTATTTGACTTTTGTAATTGAAAAGAACCGTGTTGAGATCTACGAATTGAGTAAATATGGGCACGAGTTGCTCCACGGTGAAAGACCGAAAAACTGCGCATATTAGGTTTCTCTGCCTGCTGGCTAGTGAACCGGGAAAAGAAGCAGGTCGTGTCGGGGTATAGAGTGTCTAGTTACTTCACGGGTCTCGTGTGGGCAGGTGGTAGTAACGTGACGGGGTCTATATACCCGTTCAGCATCGGTGCCTATGTTTTAAAACTAGGAATTGGTAGAATCATGTGGATGTGATGATAACAAGTGTGTACGTGTGGGTGTGTTGGTAAACTTTGAGTTTTATGAAGTAAAACCATTTTGAGTCAACTTTATACTATGTGATTGCATATCTTGCTTTACTGCATCATAGTCTGTTTCAATTGAGTTTCGGCTCACGTAGTAAGATTTGTTAAAACTTTTTTCGGGTGTTGATGTTGATGATCACGGGGAGATGATATAGATCTGATCGTGGTGGTGGAAGACTTTTATATAGTTTTCCTTTTAGTTATGCAAGCATGTAACGTGTTGCCTATTTCTAAAGATGTGTTTTGTAAACCTTGAAACTGTATACTATACGGCCATGTTTGTTTTGAAGAAAATGATTAGAGGGTATTTAGTATCTCTACACTAATAATTCTAGAATAATGTATCTAATGCATTATTAATTCCTCTTTTTATCCATTCCAATGTTTTGTTATTTTATGGGACACTAAAAATTATAATATCTAATTTTTTGTTTGCAAACTAAAAAATAAGTCTTATAGTTATGCATAAATGACAATAATACGCCATACAATTGTAATCAAATTAACATGAACCAAAGTAAAAAGTGAATAAATTTTAAAATAGAAAAAAATATAGAAAATAGTTTTTAAAGAAACAAGAAAAATAAATAGTTTTTAAAATAAAAGAAAA